>CM038672.1:329548181-329672814 GCA_021605145.1 Aegilops bicornis | reverse complement strand
CACTGCCATGCCGAAACTGCGAAGTATCTTTCTGAAGCTTGCGACTTTATCCAATTCAAGGATGGAACTAATCGAAATCCGCTTTTCATTCTTGTTTATGGATATGGATCTGTTGTATCTGCTGGAGCTTGCCCCGGGCATTCGTTGTTCGTCCTACGGACTAAAACCCCCCGGTTTATGTAGACACCGGAGAGGGCTAGGGTTACACAGATTCGGTTACAATGGGAGGAGATCTACATATCTGTATCGCCAAGCTTGCCTTCCACGCCACGGAAAATCTCATCCGGACATGGGATGAAGTCTTCAATCTTGTATCTGCATAGTCCAGGAGTCCGGCCAAAGGTTATAGTCCGGCCATCTGGATACCCCCTAATCCAGGACTCCCTCAGGACCTGTCTCTTGGTAGAAAAAGGAAAGATAGTGATGGGTGTTGGGGGGACAATGCAAACGAGAATGACCAGGTCTTAGATTTCCTGTGCTCACATAGGAAAATGTTGCCGAGGAGATAAAAAATGGGACACATGCAGACATGCTGCCTAAATGTTTGCCGCTCTCAGCAACCATATCTGTCTCACCACTTTATGCCCCTGCTGTCCCCACGCCCTTATCGCTGCCGTTGATGTAAAATCACATGAAGAATGAAATAAATGCCACCTAATGTCACTATTAAATAATCCTGCTGTCAGTCTAGTGACCGATAAATTGAAGCAATGACACCACCATTTTATGAAGTGCTTCTGTCTTGCTTTACTTCCCATGAATTGTGTTTTTGCAGTTACACTTAAATCTCACACCGCTAACATTGTGGAACTACACAAATTTGATTGCACATTTATCGACTAGGTGCTACTCTCATGATAGTAATACTAATGCTATTGTTCTGCATGTTAATCTAGTGGAAGTGCTGATGTGATGTGATGCTACTTCTTACTTAATGGCACTTTTTCATACTATCAATGTAGTGCCAATTATAACACAATGGATGCGGCTGCTAATCATATGCCACTGCAAATAACTATAACTGCTTAAATAACTATATTTCATATTTGCGCAAACAAGGATATTTGTCTCCATATCATTTCTATTTGTGCAATCAAAAGTACACAGCTCCGTTTTAGTAGATCTGCACACAATGAGATGGCTATTTCTAGCTATCATGGGCTAACCTCCCGTCTTCTAGGTATTCCTACATTGGTAGTAACTAGGCAGAATGACCAACGCAATCTAAAATTAGCTGGTCCGTATGTTTTACTTCCCGATTGCAGTGCAGGGACGAGCGAAGACAACTGAATCCTAGTCAGGAATTTACTTTCTCCCAATTCAAGGATGGAAAGAGGATTAGCTGGCACGGTTGCGCGGAGGTTTTTGGGACAGGTGTGTGGACAAGAGGCATTGTTGTCAGCTTATTTCAGATGGTTAGTACACTACATGGTTCAGTTCAACATTCCAACTGAGAACACAATTATACTTGGTTATTCTGGAATGAAAGAACCTAACCCTGGATGGTGGCAAAGGGAAAACCAAGTTGGTAAATTAAAGCCTGCCTAGGGAGGCCCTTTGCTCAGAGAAGCCTTGCTTGATTTTTTTCCTGATTTGTAAACCTTCTCACAACTTTGTGTTTTGCTGTGAACTAGTAAATGTTCGTTATATTTTATGAATCATTGATATGTATAAAATTCCTGAACTTATGATTTTCAAGTATTTTTTTTGAAGCCGAGTTTAATGTGAATTTTCCACATGAACGCTGGACTAGCGTGTGAATGTTTGGAATTTTCATTGTGGCCTCAGTTAACTACATGAACCACTATAACAAGATACGTAGTTGCTTATATGTCAGGCAGCAGAGTATTGATTGTTAGCTGGTCGATCACTAGCCGACTTTTCTAGTGTTGAAACGAGCTGAGCCAATGTTCGTGTTTTCCACAACTGCTTACAAGTGGGGTAGCACCAATAGTGTTTACAAGTACTTAACCAGCCTTACGTACCCTATGTATACTTCCACGCACAATTCTCGAACAAGTACTCTATTTCATCAAAGACACACTGCTCGTATGATAAACCATGATAACTTATGTCTTAGCATCCCATATTACATGAAAAAACTAGTAAGGACACATTTGTTTCAGCAACAATTACAATGGTTCTCACATGATTCATGGGCACACAAAAGTAGCAGTAGTTCCCATAGAGTACTAGCCCCAGAGGGATCGATAATACGCAAGGTTTGGATAATTACACACAATCCAAACTACTTTTAAACACTAGCTGGGCCAACTATTTCATGCCTCGATCTAATTTGGGACGGACACAAGACAGACCTTGCCAAGAACATCATCGAGGATGTCTGGTAGTAGAACAATCCTATCAACCTTGTTGAAGATAACCTTGTGGCCTTGCCACTCATAAACTTGTTTGTTGGGGCATGCCATGTCATCTTCCCGCGCAAGCTTGACAAGAACAGTATGCCTCACAAACGAAGGAGTAGCTTTGAACTTCCTGTGCTTCAGTACACCTTGGACAACACGCCTGACAACAATGTGGTTAAAATACATCTCGACTTTGGTATAAGTGCCACTGGCTTCTAGGATCCAACAACCTATGAACTTAGTTTTCCTAGTGCGTATATTCAGGTCATCCGCCTCATAGCGAGTTACATGTACAACCACACAATCCTTGTCTGCATCAGGGCTCTAATTGAAACAAAAAACAGAATGAATTCTGAATTACTTCCCAATATAAAAAACATAAGTTAATTAAACCACTATGTAGTGTAAAAAGTATGCATGACAGGGAAGGTAGCATGGCATCGAAGCTAATAAAATTTTGCATTATTTATCACCACATACTTAGATGAAAAACCACAATCGAGATCGGTGAAGAAGAAAATCACCTTGGGCAGCTCAGCCAGGGGGGGAGGGGACACATCCTCGAAGGGGAAAACTGCTCCTGCAGGACCATCGGGGTTGTAACCTCAAACAAGACATTGACCATCTCAGTAGTGGTCGTGAGCTTATCTGGGGTCGGCTCGGTGTCAACCTCCATCTTCTTGGAGGTCTCTGTCTCGTGGGGATCACCCTCCCAAGTCTGCTCCAACATCGGCAGGTCTTGCATGGTTTTCCTTGGTCCATCATGAAACTGACGAATAGGAGACAACTGAAAGGAAAACACAATCGCAATGAAAATGAAACAAAAAAGAGAGTGAGGATCGGTTACTGGGTCACAAAAGTTATTTCTTTCTGAAGGAAAATATACCAACATCACGGATCCGCTTACCTTCCCTTTGCTGGGAGGGAAGAACAATGGCAGATGCGAGTGTTGGATTTCTTGAAGACAGTGAGGGAGAAGGGGATTCAGCGAAGAGTGAAATGATGGTTGCTTCGTTCGTCAAACTTAGACTCCGAGGAAGTGGGGTTTTGTGATATGACGGCTCATAACTCCCATGCTATGACCGGGGTCACTCTCCTCCTCCATACCGCCTTCTAATTTGGTGGATGGCAATTGGGCCCGCGCGCTGCATGGCCCGCATGCCGATGAACCAAATTAAAACGACATTTACTAGCGGGAGACGTTTCGATGACCTCGGAGGAGCCAGAAGCGGTAGTTTATCCATTGTACTAGTAGTAATTGTTTTCTGGGTAGTTGTAGAGTGTCTCCACTGTACTAGTATTAGTAGTTTCTCTGGGACAAAGACAAAAGAGCCCATCCACCCTAGTAAATAATAAAATCAATTCAAAAGCCCATATATTTACTTAATGAGAGGCGCTACCTAGCACACCGCGCCCCAAAAAACCTGGGTGCTCTTCTTCCTCCTCACTCCCACCAACTAAAGGAAATATTGCCCTAGAGACAATAATAAAGTTGTTATTTTATATTTCCTTGTTCATGATAAATGTTTATTATTCATGCTAGAATTGTATTGATCGGAAACCCAAGTACATGTGTGAATACATAGACAAACACTATGTCCCTAGTGAGCCTCTACTTGACTAGCTCGTTAATCAAAGATGGTTCAGGTTTCCTAACAATGGACATGAGTTAGCATTTGATAACGGGATCACATGATTAGGGGAATGATGTGATGGAAAAGACCCATCCGTTAGCTTACAATATTTATCCTTCAATTTTATTGCTATTGCTTTCTTCATGTCAAATACATATTCCTTCGACTATGAGATTATGCAACTCTTAGATACCGGAGGAATGCCTCGTGTGCTATCAAACGTCACAACATAACTGAGTGATTTAACGATGCTCTACAGGTATCTCCAAAGGTGTTTGTTGGGTTGACATAGATCAAGATTAGGATTTGTCACTCCGAGTATCGGAGAGGTATCTCTAGGCCCTCTCGGTAATGCACATCATAGGAAGCCTTGCAAGCAAAGTGACTAATGAGTTAGTTACAAGATGATGTATTATGGAACGAGTAAATATACTTGCCGGTAAAGAGATTGAACTAGGTATGTGGATACCGATGATCGAATCTCGGCCAAGTAACATACCGATGACAAAGGGAATAACCTATGTTGTCATTATGGTTTGACAGATAAAGATCTTCATAGAATATGTAGGAGCCAATATGAGCATCCAGGTTCCGCTGTTGGTTATTGACTGGAGAGGTGTCTCGGTCATGTCTACATAGTTCTCGAACCCGTAGGGTCCACAAGCTTAATGTTAGATGATGATTTTGTATTATATGAGTTATGTGATTTGGTTACCTAGTATTGTTCGGAGTCCTGGATGAGATCACGAACATGATGAGGAGTCTTGAAATGGTCGAGAGGTAAAGATTGATATATAGGACGATAGTATTCGGACATCGAAAGTGTTCCGAAGTGTATCGGGTAATTATTATCGGAGTACCAGGGGGTTACCGCTACCCCCGGGGGGGACATATGGGCCATATGGGCCATAAGAGGGGAGCACACCATCCCACAAGGGGTGGCGCGCCCCCCTTAGGCATGTGGCCGAATTGGAGAAGGAGGAGAGGGGGTTCGGCCCCCCTTCCTTCTCTCCTTCCCCTTCCTTTCTTCTCCGGTGGGAAAAGGAAGGGGGGGGGGGCGCCAATTGGGGAAACGCCAAGTAGGATTCGGCTCCTATTTGAATTTCATTTGAGAATATTTCCAATTCCGAAACTTTATGCAACTCAATGATTTTCACGAGCGAAGATAAAATTACTTCTTCAAAACATATGAAATACGAGTAGGGAGTTTCAAAGAAATAAATTCAAAGTTCTTTTGAATTTATTTTCAATTTGGAGTTATTTGAGTTTTATTTAAATTATTTTTCTCCAAAAATAAAATATATGGAAAATAGGGTAAGATGATTCCCTACCTGAGAAAAATGGAGAGAAATAAATTTGAATTCATTTTGATATTTTTTAAAATGATTTTTGTTGGATTTTATTGGACCAGAAGCACTCTTTGCTTTATTTGAATTTGTGTGGATTTTATTTGACATTAGAATAATGTCCATGTTGTAGGAATTTTTTTCTGAAAATTTTGATATATTATATGCCTATATAATATATTTATTTATTTGGTTTTATTATTTTTCTTTCGTCTGAAATTAAAAAAGAGGCAGCGCCTTTGGGCCAAAGGCCCAAGCCGCCAAAGCCACTACGTCAAGGCCAAGGCTAACGCGACGACGGACCTAGGGGAGCCAGGAGCCCCAAGTTTCCTATTCTTTTACAAATCCTAGTAGGATTTGATCCCGTTTTGTTATTCGTTTTTTATTCCTAGGATTCCTAATCCTAATCTATTTCTTGTCCCCTACCCCAAACAAAACCCCTCCCCTCTCCAATATAAATACCCAAGCACCCCCCCTCCAACACATCAAATCAACTCTCCTCTCCTCTCCTCAAGAGCAGAAGAAGAAGAAGGTGCCGCCGCCGCCTCACGCCACGCCATAGCTGCCGCCGCCGCCCTCCGCCGCCATAGCCGCCGCCCTCACCAGCGCCACCGCCGCCCACACCGCCGCCAACGCCACCGCCGAGCCTCGCCTCTTGAGGTACTAGCCTCACAGCGTCACCTTTTTTCCTCGGTTCGGTTTTTCAGAATCGTTCGGTTTCCGTTCCGGTTTTCTAGATCGCTTTTTGTTTCGTTTTTTTCCAAACCCTAGATCGGTTTTCTCGCCGGTTTTTCTTTCCGGTTTTTTAGCGGCGTTAAGCTCGATAGATTTTTCTTTTTATTTTTAATTTCCGTCAGGGACCTATCCGTAGTATTATTAATCTTCAAACGCTCATAACTTTTTACTCGTAAGTCAGAATCCAATGAAACCAACGCCCACTTCTTCGTTATGATCCCCTCTATCCAGTAATCCAACTCAAACATGTTTTTGAAAATTTAAAATTTGAATTCAAACAGATTTGTATTTGAACTTCGTTTGATCATAATTTGAGTTTCAGAATCTCCGTTTTAGTTGATTCTTTTTGCAAATCAAAGCTCTTGACCTAAACTTTCTGATAAGGCCAAATTCACATAATTTTGGTACTGTTAGAAAATGTTTTATGTTGCAAGAGTTATTTTCTTGGTTTTGATGTTTTCTGAATTGTTTTCTTCGATCTTTCCGATCTTTTGAGTGATTGCTTATGTGTGGTTACTATTGATTGCTTACGATAGATTGACCGGAGTGTGACGAGTAGATCTATCAAGAGTTTTTGAGTGCGAATCATCTTCATCAAATTTGCAGGTAAGTAACACTTGATCATACCTTTCCTATTACCCAGTTTTATGCATTAGATCCGTCTCTCAAAAACTTGCATGATTAGGATCTAAATAAATTGTGGGATGGGAAGTAGATTGAGGTAGTACCTATTACCTGTTTTACTTATGAAACCTTTGGGAGTTACTTCTACGTTTGCTTATTATGCCATGCTATGCTAGTAGACGTGGATTGGGTGAGCGAATATCCATGACATATGTGAGATTGTTAATTTAATGGTTTATCTAAGGTGGCAACTTAAACACACATCTGGGTGGATTGAGGCACCTGGTTTCTATCAGGACTTGCCTGTTTTTCTTCGGACCGCCACCCAGGCTCAAAGGGATCATAAGATTATTCATACTAGTAACTTACGTGTGCAGCCACAAGCCATTATGGGCTCTGTCATAGTTGACTAAGTTGTGCGAACTCTGCCGGGTAGACTAGCAGATGTAGGGGAAAGTAGGTGTACCGGTCTACCCACAAGTAAGGTGCTAGTGCTTCTGAAAGGATATGTCTCGGTCATCCGTTTCTCAAACACCCTGTAGTGCGAGAACCAAACGGAGGCGATCGAGTCTTGTGGGGAAAAGTGCGCAAATTCTGCAGAGTGTATAAACTAATCATGATTAGCCGTGTCCCCGGTTATGGACAATTTTGAGTAACTAGTTCTTGGATTATCCTGTTGATCTCAACATGTTACTCTAATTAATATTGTTGGGTTTTTAATGAGTACTTTTAATTGGAATTGAGGATGTTGTCAACCATTCTCAATGTTTAACAACCACCAGGATAGTTAAATAAATTTATTCCTTTGAAGTAGGGAAAATTTTGCTTTTCGCAAAAACTGTAACCATAGAGCTTTCCACCAGCCATATATGCATGTAGTATAGCCTATTCTTTCATTACTCTCTATGTGTTACATTGCCAGCATATTCCATGTGTCTTGACCGTTTTTGGGCTGCAACTTTTTCATGTTGCAGACTTTTCGCATTTACGAGTAAGTGATACATTAGGGTTACGATTTCCTATACTCAACTTTGCCGTTGGTGTTGATGGGAATCCACAACCTTGTTAAGCTTCCGCTATATATTGGATTGAGGTAATAGTATTTACGTTACTTTATACATGTGATTTACCTCTGTTATAAATCCTTCGAGTAATCGTGTGTCAAAGATATCGATCCAGGGATGACACGAAAGCACAGAGACTTGACCCATTCGGGTCGGGTCGCTACAAGATGGTATCAGAGCACATGTTGACTGTAGGACGTGACCCTAGAAACTGACAAGCCCATAAGAAAGATTTTTCTCTACAACTTTCTTTTTCAAAAAGATCTTTTACCTCTCTTCTCTTCTGAGCTTATTCAAATATTCCTTTTTAGTGAGACCATACCCCTTTTGCCTTTTGACCACTCGAAGATTTGACTGATGAGACCACTCCAAGGAGACAAGATATCGGACAGCTAAGACCATTTGGAATGAAGAGGATTTTACCGAGCATTGTAATGATGGAAACTACAACTGTTAAAGACTTCGAAGACTAGGAGAATATGAAGAAATTCCAGATTTGGTATGACTTAGGAAGACTACGCTTATGGAATTGACAGACTATGGAAGTTATCAATACCCGAGATCAAGGTGTATTGGAGTAAGACCGTAACATGGAGAGTTAGAAACTCAAAGTTTTGTCAAGGAAAACCCTAAGGCGTGAGATATCAACTATGGAATGATAGCTCATGGAAATGACAAGAGCGTAAACACGCTATCCATGATGTTATCGCCCGCTTATGCTATTGTCACCGCTAAGTTAAGTATGTAGATACATGGAAGGATTGGAAGATAGAAAACTGATGGAGCACCTATCGGCAAAGGATGCAGTTTTAACCTTAGCCGGTGTATCACCAGGATCTGGAGTGTTACATCAAGAAATTAAATGGACCTACAAGAAGCAGTATTTGATAAGGAAGCGTTTAAGTGAAGAACTCGGGACCCGTGGTGAAAGTAGCTAAGTCGGAGGAGCCAAACCTTGAGACATCAAAGATTTGTCGAGAACTCAAGGATAGTAGGACCATGGTTCATGTCAAGGAAGTTGAAACCAGAAGTTTGGAATGCAACTCCAGAAATATTACAGGACGTCGCGAGAGACTTCGCGTCAACAGAGATGATTTGTCAAAAGAACTTGAGCAGGACAAGCACGATTGGAAGAAGCCATCGGAGACATGAACAAGACTTGAAGAGTTTGATGGCGTTGAAGATTTATTGACCCTTAGAAGACCTAACCCCTGTTACATACGTGCGTTAGATGCGACGATTGTGAGCTGTCATTTGTTTGATGTTTTTCCGACAGCCACAATAAAATCTGTCTTTTCAAAACTTTTGTTTGTCTTGTGTGTATCCCTCTCGATCTCTCTTATCCCACCCCAAACCCATGGACCCAATAGAGGATGAATGGAGATGAGCTTGTATTGTATGGACCGATGAGTCAATTGGAGATGCACCAATGGATTCGTAACATGGAGAATCACATGAAGAACAACCCTATAGTCGGAAAGGATATGGCCCAAAGATGCTCTTGATTGCTTTGAAAGAGGTGCTGCTAATTGGTGGAGGATGTACCAAACCATCAATGGATTGCAAAGAGTAACCACTTGGGAAGAATTTAAGTTGACTTTGCTAAAGTCTCGGTTTGTGATCCAGAAGTTGAAGCCTTATGGAAAGGATATGAAGAAACCTTGTGCGTACAAGCTCTGTGGAGAAATAAGACACACCCATAAGGAACACAAGGATGAATGCCCTAATTGTGAAGGAAGTCACCCAGCTGAAGAATGCCCAACTAGGCAGATCACTTTTTTCTTGTGTGAAGGGACTACCCACTACCCTGCTCAGTGTCACATTTACCCCATGGTACAAAGAACCATCCAGCAGAAGAAAGAAGAAATGAAAGGAGCCCTCATGGAGATGTTAGAAGAACCTGTGACGAAGGAAGATGTTGAGGACACACACAAAGGAAACAAAATTAAAGCCCACACCAAGTCATGCTATTCATGTGGAGAAGAGGGACACATCTCCCAAGATTGTCTGAATGGAGATCTAGTAGAATTCCCGACAGAGGAAGTAGAGTATGACCCACAGGAAATAGAAGCCCTGATTGGAACAGAAAGGTCCCGGAAGAGGAATAGATTGGATTCCAGGAAGGATCTGAGTCATGTCACCTGTTACAAATGCAAGGAGTCAGGGCACTACATCAACACTTGCCCAAAATGGAAGCCGAGGACCCAAAGAGGCTATGTGATCATGAGGAAACCTCGAAACCCGTCAGAAGTAATATGTTTCCGTTGTAATGTAGCAGGGCACTTTGCTAGAGATTGTCCGAAGGATAAGGAGACTGATGATATACAGTTGAAGTTGTAACAAAAGAAATGGAGTAGTAGAAGTGAGAGCTTTTTCTTTTATATTGAGGTGTTAAGTTGAGACATGTAATGGAAAGCAAGATGATTATAATAATTTAAGAATCAATAAAGTTAGCAGTGTTGGTACTGCTTTGGATTTTATGAGTTACCCTATGAGGAAAGATGTTGACCAATTTTGAGGATATGAGAAATATGGTCTATGGAATATTGAAACATTTTAAGGGTGGTAGTACCCTGTAAGAACCGTTGACCCATGGAAAAGATAAGGATACCCACTGAATGGATTTCAGACAAAAGGAATAGGAGTTTTGTCTTGATATGTTTGATACCCCAAGAGAGTGTGGGATGAAGTTGGAGACCGTCAGTTGTTTGGACCAAATGTGATCAAGGATGTCAGAAAAGAATGTTAAATTGATTCAAGATAGACTGAAGATAGCTCAGTCCAGGCAGAAGAATTATGCATACTCAATAACGCAAGGAGGTAGTCTATGAAATTGGAGATAGAGCATATCTTTGTGTGCCACCTCTGTGAGGAGTTAAATGATTTGGAGTTAAGGGAAAGTTAGCCCCGAGATTTGTAGGACCATACCGAGTTTGGAACGTATGGGAGAATTGGCTAACAAGTTGGAGTCACCGAAGGACCTGTCAGAGTTCATGATGTGTTTCATGTTTCCCAGTTGAAGAAGTGCCATGCGGAGATGGCCAATATTCCCCGGTAAGGACGCTTGACCCTGGAAAGGATAAAAATGTTCCACGAAGTGGAGTATGGACTTCATAAGTATACGTTTTTATCACGGTATGTGGGACATCCCACGAGGATGAAGAGATGAATTACTATTGGATATAAAGGAGGTAGAATGTTGATTGTGGATCACTGGAAATTCCATGCTGAGTCTGAGTAATCACGTTTTAATTCGGTGCCAATAGAAGGAAAAGAGACAGTACACTTGGATGGATTTTAAGTATACTAGGAAGTTGGAAGTTGGAATAAGGATCAGTTGCCCCGATGATGAATTCAAGGATTTTAAGTGATGAGATGGGCCATAACCCACAGGCCCCAGGACCTGCCAAGAAGCAAGCACACTCTTGAAGGAGAAACCCTGGGAGAAGTTGCGATTTTATCAACCGACGATTCTATAGGAGTTTACGCAAAACCTGAGAATTGTTAAGGAACGATAGATGTTTGTTTGGCCTGCAGAATCAATGGATTTTCCGAACTTGGTTCGTCGACAAGAGAAAATTCTGCAATGCTCGTGAGGATGACCGAGTGTTAGAATGCGAGATTCGCTAAACCATGTACAAGGTAATGATTTGGGTGCGGGATGGATTGATCACCATACCGACTTACTCTTATTATTCGCTTTGCTATATGGGATGGTAAATCTGAGTGACTTACCTATAGCAGAGAGACGACGATATTAAACCTTGTTTGAACCTTAGAATGGTATAAGTATTTTCCCTTGTACAAGGCAGTTGTTGCCAACCGTAGGATATACGGCGAGGTTCAACCCAGACCCGTTTTCTGCAGGAGAAACCATAAATTGTTGACCACCATGAGATATCGATAGTTGTTTAGAATTGGTGCCAGACCCGTCAGCTACGAGGACCCAGTCTCAGAATAACCTTACCAAGAGGAAAAAGGACAAAGGAATTGAGGAAAAGGTTATGCCACTACCAGAAGAGCACAGAGAAGGAATTTTCCTTACGATCTGAGAAGACCGACATTGTCAGTAATAAGGATGGATTATATGAGTTTTGATGGAACCGTAACAATGCTTCTAAGGGTGGTAGCACCCGAGACCCCGGAAACGATCGATGGATTTTGAGAACACCCCCAGAACCTAACCTATTTCTTCTAGCCTCTCCGAATCTCGAGGATGAGATTCATTTTAAGGGTGGTAGTTTGTAACATCCCAAAATTCTAAATTTTGGAATGTTATAAACAAATAGATAGATTTGATTGATTGCTTGATCGATTGACTGAAAGTGAGCGAATTCGAAACTTTTTGAAAGTTAAATGAGAGGGAATAAAAGGACTTTCCCAAACTTTCATTTTTTGCTTTTATGATCTTCGGGAATTCAAATTCTTTTCATCACAAAACACTGGAGAGAAGATGACATGACTTCTTCCATTTATTTAAATGACAAGGGGTGTTGAAAATATTTGAATTTCATTTGAGAATATTTCCAATTCCGAAACTTTATGCAACTCAATGATTTTCACGAGCGAAGATAAAATGACTTCTTCAAAACATATGAAATACGAGTAGGGAGTTTCAAAGAAATAAATTCAAAGTTCTTTTGAATTTATTTTCAATTTGGAGTTATTTGAGTTTTATTCAAATTATTTTTCTCCAAAAATAAAATATATGGAAAATAGGGTAACATGATTCCCTACCTCAGAAAAATGGAGAGAAATAAATTTGAATTCATTTTGATATTTTTTAAAATGATTTTTGTTGGATTTTATTGGACCAGAAGCACTCTTTGCTTTATTTGAATTTGTGTGGATTTTATTTGACATTAGAATAATGTCCATGTTGTAGGAATTTTTTTTCTAAAATTTTTGATATATTATATGCCTATATAATATATTTATTTATTGGGTTTTATTATTTTTCTTTCGTCTATAAATTAAAAAAAAATCAGCGCCTGGGCCCAAAGGCCCAAGCCGCCAAAGCTCCTCCGTCCAAGGCCAAGGCCAACGCACGCACGCACCTAGGGGAGCCAGGGAGCCCCAAGTTTCCTATTCCGTTTTACAAATCAACTCTCCTCTCCTCTCCTCAGCAGCAGCAGCAGTGCCGCCGTCGCCGCCATAGCCGCCGCCGCCCCACACCGCCGCCGCCGCTTCAACGCTTGCTGGAGCCCTCGCCTCTTCGAGGTACTAGCCAGCGCCAAGGCCACCTTTTTTTTCCTCGGTTCGGTTTTTCAGAATCGTTACGGTATCCGTTCGGTTTTCTAGATCGGTTTTTCGTTTGATTTTCTTTCCGAAACCCTAGATCGGTTTTCGCCGGTTTTTCTTTCCGGTTTTGTTTAGCGGCGTTAAGCTCGATAGATTTTTCTTTTTATTTTTAATTTCCGTCAGGGACCTATCCGTAGTATTATTAATCTTCAAACGCTCATAACATTTTACTCGTAAGTCGGAATCCAACGAAACCAACGCCCACTTCTTCGTTATGATCCCCTCTATCCAGTAATCCAACTCAAACATGTTTTTGAAAATTTAAAATTTGAATTCAAACAGATTTGTAGTTGAACTTTGTTTGATCATAACTTGAGTTTCGTAACTCCGATTTAGTTGATTCTTTTTGCAAATCAAAGCTCTTGACCTAAACTTTCTGATAAGGCCAAATTCACATAATTTTGGTACTGTTAGAAAATGTTTTATGTTGCAAGAGTTATTTTCTTGGTTTTGATGTTTTCTGAATTGTTTTCTTCGATCTTTCCGATCTTTTGAGTGATTGCTTATGTGTGGTTACTATTGATTGCTTACGATGGATTGACCGGAGTGTGACAAGTAGATCTATCAAGAGTTTTTGAGTGCGAATCATCTTCATCAAATTTGCAGGCAAGTAACACTTGATCATACCTTTTCTATTACCCAGTTTTATGCATTAGATCCGTCTCTCAAACACTTGCATGATTAGGATCTAAATAAATTGTGGGATGGGAAGTAGATTGAGGTAGTACCTATTACCTGTTTTACTTATGAAAACTTTGGGAGTTACTTCTACGTTTGCTTATTATTCCATGCTATGCTAGTAGACGTGGATTGGGTGAGTGAATATCCATGACAGATGTGAGATTGTTAATTTAATGGTTTATCTAAGGTGGCAACTTAAACACACATCTGGGTGGATTGAGATACCTGGTTTCTATCAGGACTTGCCTGTTTTTCTTCGGACCGCCACCCAGGCTCAAAGGGATCATAAGATTATTCATACTAGTAACTTACGTGTGCAGCCACAAGCCATTATGGGCTCTGGCATAGTTGACTAAGTTGTGCGAACTCTTACGGGTAGACTAGCAGATGTAGGGGAAAGTAGGTGTACCGGTCTACCCACAAGTAAGGTGCTAGTGCTTCGAAAGACTATGTCTCGGTCATCCGTCTCTCAAACACCTCAGAGTGCGAGAACCAAGCGGAGGCGATCGAGTCTTGTGGGGAAAAGTCGCCAAACCTCTGCAGAGTGTATAAACTAATCATGATTAGCCGTGTCCCCGGTTATGGACAATTTTGAGTAACTAGTTCTTGGATTGTCCTGTTGATCTCAACATGTTACTCTAATTAATATTGTTGGGTTTTTAATGAGTACTTTTAATTGGAATTGAGGATGTTGTCAACCATTCTCAATGTTTAACAACCACCAGGATAGTTAAATAAATTTATTCCTTTGAAGTAGGGAAAAATTTGCTTTTCGCAAAAACTATAACCGTAGAGCTTTCCACCAGCTATATATGCATGTAGTATAGCCTATTCTTTCATTACTCTCTATGTGTTACATTGCCAGCATATTCCATGTGCTGACCCGTTTTTGGGCTGCAACTTTTTCATGTTGCAGACTTTTCAGACGATGAGTAAGTGATACGTTAGGGTTACGATTTCCTATACTCAACTTTGCCGTTGGTGTTGATGGGAATCCATAACCTTGTTGCTTCCGCTATATATTGGATTGAGGTAATAGTATTTACGTTACTTTATACATGTGATTTACCTCTGTTATAAATCCTTGAGTCTTGTGTGTGTCGACATGCCGATCCGAGGATGACACGAAGTTATTGATGACTTGACCCATTCGGGTCGGGTCGCTACAATGGGGGTGCCTAGACCACACAAGATCGATTGTTAGCCGTGTGCGGTGCGCCCTCCACAGTTTACATCCCCGGTCATAGTTTTGCGGTGCTTAGGCGAAGCCTTGCGAGAATCATCTCACCATCACTGTCACCATGCAGTTGTGCCGACGGAAGTCATCTACTTCCTTGCCACCTTGCTGGATCAAGAAGGCAAGGGAGGTCATCGCGCTGAATGTGTGCAGAACTCGGAGGTGTCATACGTTCGGTGCTTGATTGGTCAGAGCTAGAAGAAGTTTGACTAAAACAACCGCGTTGTCAAACGCTTCCACTTTCGGCCTACGAGGGTACGCAGACACACTCTCCAACCCCCTCGTTGCTATGCATCTCCTAGGTAGATCTTGCACGAGCGTAGGAATTTTTTTTGAAATTGCATGCTACATTTCCCAACAGTGGTATCAGAGCCACGTTTATGCTTAGATGATATGCACGAGTAGAACACAAAGAGTTGTGGGTAGTGATCGTCATACTGCTTACCACCAATGTCTTATTTTGATTCGGCAGTATTGTTGGCTGAAGCGGCCCGGACCAACCTAACATGATCACGTTCATGAGACCGGTTCCATCGATAGACATGCAACTAGTTTTGCATAAAGGTGGCTGGTGAGTGTCTGTTTCTCCTAATTTATTTGAATCAAATTTGAATGCGGTTGATCTTTGTTGAAGGTTAAAACACCAAACTTGATAAATCACCGTTGTGGTTTTGATGCGTAGGTAAGAATGGTTCTTGCTAGAAGCCCGTAGCAGCCACGTAAAACTTGCAACAACAAAGTAGAGGACTTCTAACTTGTTTTTGCAGGGCATGTTGTGATGTGATATGGTCAAGACATGATGTGATATACGTTGTTGTATGAGATGATCATGTTTTGTAAAATTTATCGGCAACCGGGAGGATCCTTATGGTTGTCTTTTTATTGTATGAAATGCAAACGCCATGTAATTGCTTTACTTTATCACTATGTGCTAGCGATAGTTGTAGAAGCAATAGTTAGCGAGACGACCACGACGCAATGATGGAGATCAATGTGTCGAGCCGGTGACGATGGAGATCATGATGATTCTTTGGAGATGGAGATCAAGATCACAAGATAATCATGGCCATATCATGTCACATGTTTTGATTACATGTGATGTTTATCTTTTATGCCTCTTATTTTCCTTAGTACGGTGGTAGAATTATAAGATGATCCCTTAACTAAAATTTCAAGGTATAAGTGTTCTCCCTGAGTATGCACCGTTGTGAAAGTTCGTTGTGTTGAGACACCACATGATGACCGGGTGTGATAGACTCTACGTTCACATACAACGGGTGCAAGACAGTTTCGCACATGCGGAATACTCGGGTAAAACTTGACGATCCTGGCATGTACAGACATGGCCTCGGAACACTAGAGACCAAAAGGTCGAATACAAATCATATGGTAGATATGATCAACAATAGAGATGCTCACCATTGATGACTACTCCATCTTACGTGATGATCAGACATGGTTTAGTTGATTTGGATCACGTATCATTTAGATGACTTGAGGGATGTCTATCTATGTGGGAGTTCTTAAGTAATTTGTTTAATGGAACTTAATTTATCATGAACTTAGTGTTGATAGTTTTTGCATATCTATGTTGTAGATCAATGGCCCGTGCTACCGTTCCCTTGAATTTTAATGCATTCCTAGAGAAATCTAAGTTGAAAGATGATGGTAGCAACTACACGGACTGGGTCCGTAACTTGAGGGACTAATGCATCTAGTGCCACCCCTAGTTGGTTTTGGAGTATTGACGACAAATGTGGTTGAGGGACTAATGCGTTTGTGAGAATTGCAAGATAACGCAGGTTGTGTCCCCATTGATTCGGTGTACCTACAGGAGATGACTCCTAAAAATGTATGAAGACATTGACGACAATGGTGCCATGTGAAGATATTCACATTGAAGACTATGACATGAGAAGACATTGAGTGAAGACTATGGAGCGCGAAGACTGTGTCGTTTCATTGTTTCCTTTTCTTCTTTGTTGAGTCATAGGAACCACCGTACTGTTAAGTGGGGTCCAAGTGATCAAAGTCAGAATGACTGAAGTGATGCTCAACCCAAATCCTATGTCTTCGAGCGAAGACAATGAGAGCAAATCTTATCCAGAGTTGGATGAGTCAGCTGTGCTTGTAGCCCAAGTATAGTTGCCGTGTGTGTTTGAAATCTGACCGTTGGAACACGTGTCAGTTCCTTAGTGACCCAGGGTCATTTCAGACATATCAGGTCGGGTTACCTAGTGGCTATAAATAGCTCACCCCCTACACCATAAATTGGTGGCTGCTCAGAGTTAGTGCACGACTTTTGTCGTTTGAGAGCAACCCACCTCGAAGCCTTTGAGAGAGAGAAATCCTTGCGAGGACAAAGCCCAAACGCCCAGAGCCAAAGTGTGTTAGGCATCACTGAAGTCTTTACATGCATGTGACCTGAAGACTTATTACACTTGAGGACTGTGAATCCTCCAGCCGGTTAGGCGTCGCGTTCTGAGCATCCAAGAGTCATTGTGGATTGCCGGTGAACGCAGTCTGTGAAGGTTCGGAACTCTACCCTGAAGACTTACCAGAGTGATTGGGCGAGGACTATGTGTCCTTAGCTGAAGAGGAATAAGGTGAAGACGCGGTCTTCTGAGTTGAATCTCAGCCTCCCTAACTAGATGTCTGATTGTCACAACAATCGAACTGGTCCAACAAATCCCGTGTCTTCAACAAGTGACTGGTTTTATCTTCTCCTCTCCTTACTTAGAGTTTGTCTTCGTGAAGTCATTGCCTATTTGTCATACCTGTTTGACTTCATTGCTTGACTACTTTTGTTGATTGGCTTCTCACTATCTTCCATCTAGATCCTACTACCAAGCTGCTATTAGTCTTGTACTTTCACGTTATTGCATACTTGACTATGGTTTGCTTGTTGTAGTTTATCTTCCGCTGCATATCAATTAGGTCATTTCTATTGTTTGTGTTCGAAACATCCGTGTTTTGAAGACTTTCCTAAAAATCGCCTATTCACCCCCCTCTAGTCGATAACTAGCACTTTCAATTGGTATCAGAGCAAGGTACTCCCTTGTTCTGTGTGATTTGGTTTAACCACCTGGAGTTTTAGCTATGTCAACTACAGGGATAATAAAGTCTCCGCTGCTTGCCCCGTGTTCGATGGAACTGACTATCCCTACTGGAAGAATAAGATGCGGATGCATCTTGAAGCCATTGATGTCGACCTCTGGTATGTCGTCAAGAACGGCGTTCCCAAAACTGGTGAAGGTGTCACCCCTGCTGATGTCAAGAAGTTCATTCAACTAGACTCTACTGCAAAGAACATCATCTGTGGTCATCTGACCAAAGGACAGTATGGCCGTGTGAGTGCTCTGGAAACGTCGAAGCTAGTCTGGGACTGGCTATCCAAGGTCAACTATGGCGTCTCAACCCAGAGAGTTCAAAGGATCAGTGTTCTTCGCAACCTCTTCAACCGCTTCAAGAGAAACGACAATGAAAATGTCCAGCTCACGTTTGATTGCCTCACTGACATCACAAATGAGCTTCGTGCTCTCGGCGCCACTGAGATCACCAAGCATGAAATCGTCAAGACACTACTGAGATCACTTGACAGCTCCTTTGACACCCTTGCCCTCATGATACAAGAACACCCACGACTTCAAGACACTCGATCCGTCTGATATACTTGAGAGGCTCAACACACATGAGTTCCAGCTTTCTAAGAAAAGAGATATCTATGGTCCCAACTATGGCCGAACTCGCGCTTTGAAGGCAAAAGTTGTTTCCTCATCTGAAGAAGAATCTGACTGCGGTTCTGATGATCCTGAAGACATTGGAAAGGAACTTGCTATGCTTGTGAAGAAGTTCACTAGGAAGAAAGGCTTCAGAAAGTCTTCACGATCCAGCTCAAGAAATGATGAAGCTTCCACTCATGACTACAAGAAGAGAACATGTCACAAGTGCAAGAAAACTGGACACTATATCTCTGAGTATCCAGAGTGGGACAATGAGAAGAAGAAGAAGAAGAGCAAGGAATATGATTCTGATGACAAGAAGAAGAAGAAATCTTCAAAGTCTTCTTCCAAGTCCTCATCTAAGTCTTCATCTCATAAGAAGAGCTCATCTGGCAAGGCTCGTGCTTTTGTTGGCAAGGAAATGGATTCAGAGGAGGAGTCTGCTTCTGAGGAGGTGGAGGTGGAGTCTGAAGAGGAGTCTGGCCCTGGCGTTGCAAGTCTGGCCTTAGCCACAGCCTATGTTGCCAAGTCCATCTTCAAAACTGAAGACAATGATTTCCACACCAACGCTGAAGCTGATGACAAGGACGACCCTGCTCCCGCCTACTGCTTCATGGCACGTGGTGCCAAGGTAAAATCACGTGATGCTTACTTTCAAACATCAAGTGAAGATGACTCTGATTGTGAATCCAAACCCAGCTACAAAACACTTGCTAAAATTGCAACCGAACAACAAAGAGCTATGGAACACACTCAAAAACTGTTAGACAAAAGCGTTGACCTGTTGGACGCGGAAATGACACGTTCACAGTCCTTAGTTGAAGACATTAAAAATCTTCATGCTAAGTACCAAGAACTTGAAAGTCGTCATGAAACGCTCTCAACTACTCATGAAAAGCTCTCCTATGATTATCTTCAAAGGAAGCAAGAGCTTGAGAAATTGAGAGCGGCTCATGAAGATCTTCAAAAAGAGAATGAGTCACTTCACGCTTAATAGATCAGTTCCGCTCAGGATGGATTTGAACCACCATGTCTAAAATGTCTTGAGCGTGATATCGCTACCTCTGCTGCTGAATGTTCAACTTCTGCTACTGTTGCATTGTCTTCAACTACTAATGTGGTAACTAACCCCTCTGCGGAGGATACCACTGCTATTGCTGATGAAAATGCTAGGTTGAAGACATTGCTTGAAACAGGGATGTATAAAAGTCTGAAAGGGCATCAGACACTTTGCGATGTCCTCAAAAGCGGTCTGAACCGAAACCCTAGGAAAGAGGGTGTTGGGTTCGAGAGGAAAATGAATGTTGATGGTTCCTACTGGAAGCCTGAGCAGTATCCCAAAACCACATGGGTTGCTGCAAAGGGACCTTCAGTGGATCCATCCACCTTATCTGGCTTTACCTGTGCTAACCCTATTGTCATTGATGAATCCTTTGATGCAAACTATAAGCTGTTCAAGAATCAGAATGGTGAAGTGTTTGCCAGGTATATTGGTACTAACTGCAGGAATGGACCACCTATGAAGAAGATCTGGGTTCCCAAAAGCTGTCTTGAGAATCTTCCAGTGAATGTCATCATGACACCACACAGGAAGAAGACAAACCCAGACCTAAGGCGTCATACGGTCCAAAGGCTTCATACAGACAGAGGACTCACCCGAGTCACGCTAACGCCAATGTTTTGCAGGGAAACCATACTCAAATTTATGAATATGAGCGTGTGTCTTCAAACCGCTATGTTCATAGAACTAAGAACTTTTCTGCTTATTCATATGAGTATCATTCATCTCCTGCAAGGCTATTTGCTAGGGCTCCAAAGTCGAAGTTCTCAGATGCTGCACTTAGACTCATTGCTTCTAAGCCACCCCTGAAGATGTGGGTGGTTAAGAAGAATTAACTCTCTTTTGCAGGAAAGGGTCTCCAGCCGAAAATCAAAGGCGTCTGATGCTATTGCTGGGGACCTAAAACATCTTGTAGGGCGCAAGATCAAATGCCCAAATGGTCTCACTATGTATTTTGTTCCTGAATCATTTGCCATTCATCCTATCTGTCTTAATCTTGATCTGAGCTTCAATAATCCACTTGCCCATCAAATGTTTATGCTTCACGATGCTCTTGGTGAAGCCTATCCCCCTAACTGTACTGTAGGGTATGACACCTCATGCTTCAGAATGGATTATGGACAGTGGATGCACTAATCATATGACTGGTGATCGAAATCTTCTCATGGACTCAACCTTACGTCCATCAGACAAGATTCACATCACATTTGCTGACACTGGTAAAAGCAAGGTATTGGGTATAGGTAAACTTGCAATCTCAAAGGATCAACACATGGATAAAGTGATGCTTGTTTAATCCCTTGGTTTCAACTTGATGTCTGTCTCAATGCTTTGTGACTTGAACATTATTGTGATATTCGGAAAATATCGTTGCCTTATACTAATGGAATCTGACAAGTCTCTAGTCTATGAATGGTATAGGAAAGATGATCTATACATGGTAGATTTCTCAGCAGGTCCACAGCTTGCCGTATGTCTTCTTGCAAAAGCTTGAATCTTTGGCTCTGGCATCGGAGGCTGGGGCATGCTGGCATGAGCAACTTACACACACTCCCAAGAAGAAGCATGTCATAGGCATCGAAGGTGTCAAGTTCAAGAAGGATCCTTTGTGTGGTGCCTGCGAAGCTGGAAAGATGAGTAGGGCAAAGCACCCCTCGAACACAATCATGACGACATCTCAACCCTTCGAGCTGTTACACATGGATTTGTTTGGCCCTACTCACTACTCTACCCACAACAACTGCTTGTCTCTATGGCTTCGTCATTGTTGATGACTACTCAAGATACACATGGGTGCACATAATTCTCTACAAGACTGAAGTGCAAGATGTCTTCAGACGCTTCGCCAATCGAGCAATGAACAGTTATGGCGTCAAGATCAAGCATATCAGAAGTGACAACGGCACTGAATTCAAAAACACCGGACTTGATCTTTATCTGGATACCATGGTAATCACTCATGAGTTCTCTGCTCCATACACACCTCAGCAAAATGGCATCGTGGAGCGCAAGAACAGAACCCTCATTGAGATGGCTCGAACAATGCTCGACCAGTACAAGACAACAAGAAAGTTTTGGCCTGAAGCTATTGATACAGCATGTCACGTTATCAACCGTGTTTACATCCATAAGCTTCTGAACAAAACATCCTATGAGCTCCTTACTGGCAAGAAGACAAATGTCAGCTACTTCAGAGTATTTGGGGCTAAGTCTTTGGATCAAGGATCCCCATCACAAGTCAAAATTTGAACCCAAAGCTCACGAAGGCTTCATGCTCGATTCTGGAAAGGACTCGCACTCCTACAGAGTCTTCAACCTTTATCTCTACAAAATCATCGAAACTGTGGACGTGCGATTTGATGAAACCAATGGTTCACAAAGAGAGTTCCTGCCAAGTACACTAGACGAAGCTCCGCCCAATGAATCTATCAAGCTGATGGGAACTGGTGAAAAAATGCCTTCTGAAGCACAGCCTGAAGAAGAACTTATCATTTCTGCACCTAACCAACCTGAAGACAATGCTCAGTCTGAAGACAATCCTCCCAATGATCAGCAAGAGCAAAGTTTTCGTCCAGTTCATCCTCGAGTTGCAAATGGAGTACAGATTGAGAAGATAATTGATATCATCAATGCACCTGGTCCGCTTACTCGCTCAAGACCAACACATCTAGCAAATTTCTGTGGGCACTTTTCTTTTGTGTCAATATCAGAACCCAAGAAAGTTGCTGAAGCCTTTATGGAACCAGAATGGATACAAGCTATGTAAGAAGAACTTCAACAGTTCAAGCTGAACAATGTTTGGGAACTTGTCAAGCGTCCTGACCCTCGCAAGAATAACATTATTGGCACCAAATGGATATATCGAAACAAGCAAGATGAGCATGGTAAAGTCATCGGAAAAAAAGCACGTTTTGTGGCTCAAGGATATACTCAAGTTGAAGGAATTGACTTCGACGAAACATTTGCTCCTGTAGCTAGGCTTGAAGCTATTCGCATACTACTAGCCTATGCTAACCACCACAACATCTTGCTATATCAAATGGATGTGAAGAGTGCATTTCTCAATGGCAAGATTGAAGAAGAAGTATATGTCGCTCAACCACCGGCTTTGAAGATCCAAAACATCCCGATATGGTGTACAAGCTAAATAAAAGCAATCAGTATGGCCTCAAACAAGCTCCTCGTGCACGGTATGATACGATCAAAGACTTCACGAAGAGCAAAGGCTTCAAACCTGGATCCCCTGATCCCACACTCTTCACGAAGACATATGATGGTGAACTGTTTGTATGCCAAATATATGTGGATGACATTATCTTCGGCTGCACCAACCAGAAGTATAGTGATGAATTTGGATACATGATGCAAGAACAATATCAGATGTCCATGATGGTAGAGCTCAAGTTCTTCCTTGGTCTTCAAATTCGTCAACAAAGGAATGGCATCTTTATATCTCAAGAAAAATACCTCCAAGATTGCCTGAAGAAATTTGGAATGCAAGATTGCAAAGGATACACGACGCCAATGCCAGCCAAACACCATCTGGGTCCCGACGACAATGGTAAAGAGTTCGGTCAAAAGGTATACCGCTCCATGATTGGTTCCTTACTTTACCTCTGTTCATCTAGGCCAGATATTATGCTTAGTGTTTGCATGTGTGCTCGATTCCAAGTGGCACCAAAGGAATCGCATCACTTAGCTGTGAAGCGAATTCTTAGATATTTGGCTCACACCCCAACACTCGGATTATGGTATCCAAAGGGCTCAAAATTTGATTTGGTTGGATTTTCGGATGCTGATTATGCCGGTGACAAGGTGGATCGCAAGTCTACATCAGGCACATGTCACTTTCTGGGACGATCACTTGTCTGTTGGTCTTCAAAGAAGCAGAACTGTGTATCATTCTCAACTGCTGAATCTGAATACATTGCTGCTGGATCTTGCTGTGCTCAGCTTCTATGGAGGAAGCAAACTCTCAAGGACTATGGCATCAATCTGAAACAAGTACCTCTCTTCTGCGACAACGAAAGCGCCATCGAAATTGCCAACAATCCAGTCCAGCACTCGAAGACAAAGCACATTGAAATTTGTCATCATTTTCTCAGGGATCATGTCATGAAGAAAGATATTGACATCACTCACGTCAACACTGAAGAGCAATTGGCAGATATCTTCACAAAGCCCTTGGATGAGAAAAGGTTTTGCAAGTTACGGTGTGAGCTAAATATCTTGGAATCCTCAAATGTCCTGTGATCAAGCACACATCCTAACACTTATGCATGTTGATGACTTAGATGTGCAACACACGAAGTAAAGTATATCTTCAATAAAATGAAGACTTACATTCTGAATGTGAACACACTAACGTGTAATTTGACGTCGGAGCGCCACGATAATTGTGCGCCGTGTCTGGGTCTAATACTTCCTATACGGTGGGTAACGCCACCACCAAATTTCTCTGTTTGAAGTGTTTCACTCATGGCGTTATTTCTGCAATATCTTCGCATTTGATTTATCTTCAACTTCAACCTATCTTCATGATTTTCTTCACTATGTTGATTTGGTTGCTGTCTGATGTGTGTGTGTGTGTGTGTGTATATATATATATTGTTCTGTCCTCTACAGCATTCACTTATAGCTATGTCTTCCAAGTTGAATCCTTTGAACTAAGTGAATGTGAACGGACCCTAATCTCTCTATGCTTTCTATCTCAAACTCTATCTGTCCAAATCATATGCAATCTATTGAAACTGTCGAATGTCTTCTCTGCGTCCTTGTCGTGAAGACACAGAGACAAACTTTAAGTCTGTTTTAAATGATTCATCCTTATTGTTGAAACCCGGAGAAGCTGGAACGACCATCCTACAAACCTGGCGGGCGTGGGAACGTGGGACAACTCAGAGTATGTTGTATGCTTGCCACGTGCCCCTCAGATGTGAACCGCCAGGGGCACCTGAGTAATTGTGCTGAGCCGCACACCTCCTTATAAATACATGTCCCCTGCGGTAAAGAAAACCTTCTTCCACCTCTCCACCTCGTCAAAACCCTAGCGCCACCGCTAGCTCTCGGCAACGCCCGGCTGACAAGCGCTTAGCTGCCGCGACTTCTCCGACGCCGTCCTCACGCCGGCCGCGAACATCGTCTTCTCCGCCATCACCGTAGCTGTCCTCCGTTGCCAAGTTAGGGCACGGTTGATTGAACTGCTCGGCCTCTTTTTCTTCCCGTCTAGCAGTTCTTCAAGTGGTAAATATAACCCTATTTTTACCATCTTTTTGATCCTCCAAGATTCATCCTACTTACCAAAATTGGTTTCTGCCTATACAATGTTAGATCTATTATGTCTACATCTCATACTGCCTAGTATATTAACTTAAGCTTCACAACTAGTTAGATTCCTCACTTGTACTTATTCACGGATTCGTACAAATCTGGAACCAACTCTCAGCGTATAAGTTAATGTCTTCGCATCATGAGGTCAATGTCTTCAAACTGATTTATCTTCAAAATCTTCTGAGAATGCATATGACCTCTTCCCTTCCCTCGCATCTCTAATGTTGTCACGGTACATGTCCGTGGGAGAATCCCTTGGTTCTCATAGTCTGCATTCGTTTGCGAGAATTCTTACGGATCAACTTAACTCTCCGGAAGCCAGTTCCTGTTTGTCCAGCAAACGCAAGCCTTTGAAGCCTTTGAACGTATTGAAGCCATTCAGTTTGAAGTTCATGGCTGCAGATAAATCAGTTAGGAAGGGTGGCAGACAGCGTCATGAGGGAACCTCAAAAGATCTGCCTGATGACCTCGCAGAGCTTTACAAAACAGATCCCGAAGAGAATTACAATCAGCGCAAGACGCGAATCCAATGGATTCGTCGCTATTGGGCTGAACAATGGTTCAAATTCAATTTCGTGACTCAGGAATACGCCGAGAAGAATGCTATCAAAAGCCCTTGGGGTGATATTCTCTTTCGAGGCCTTCCACCCAAGAACAGAGCTGAAGCTATTGCACAGGGTTTCTATCCTTGTATGGTCCGTGGACCTCAGGCTGAGAATGCCGACCCAACGTCATTGCTCTGGTGTCGTGACGGCAATCTATTCAAGCGCAATTTCCAGCATGCAAAGGCTTCGGCCAAGGAAAACAAGAAGTCATTGGGATTAGACTTCAACCCTGGTCCCTCTGCTCCCGTCTTGTGGCTCACGAGATGCAGAACCCAATGTCATCGGCCCCTTTTGAAACCTTCATGGCCTCATCACTTACATCTTGGTCCAAGGTGCCAAAGTGGATCACTCTGATGACGATGTTGACTCTGATGAAGTCCCAGCTCCTGCTCCTGCTCCTGCTACAAAGCCACAGAAGCAAAAGAAATTCAAGGCTTCAAAGTCAGCTGCTCCTCCAAAAGCTTCACGTGTGAAGCCACTGGCTACTGCACCTCCTGAAGCCAGTGTGTAGTCTGAAGATCAATCCCGTATCTCCAAGAAGACAGAGAAGAAAAAGAAAATTGTCAAGAATACTGAACTAACACTGACTCCTGCTGCCATTCTGCGAGAAGAGCACATTGATCTGTCGAGTGATGAAGATCTTGCAGATGATGCCCTTGAGCAACTTATCAAGAGCAAAGAAGAAGCAGACATTTTCAACAATTTGCCTCTCTTTGATGTGGCAATCATCCATCACTTCATTGATGAGTGGTTTGACACCCCAAACATCAGTTTTGAAGATCTGCAACTTCCTATTGGCCTCGGCGTCTCCTTCAATGGAGCCATTGCTTCCAGCTAGCTCTTGCTCGCCGCATTTTTGAACTGAAGCATAAGATTGACTATGAGAAGGCTCAGTTCAAGAAGCATATGGCTGCACTTAGCGTGCAAGATGTCAAAAACTTCAAGGTCATGCTGCACGACCTCAAAGAAGCCTTTCTCAAGAAGCGCCGAAGAAGCCGGAGGCTCTCGTGAGCGCATGAAGAGTCTGGTGACAAGTGTGTGCTAGCCTACAATGAAATTTGAGAAGCGCCAAGTCTCTTGGCCGTCCTGGCATTGACCCCAGAATGGCTGCAAAGAAAAGAAGACTTCAATGACCAAGCTGCACCTTCAAGGCAGGAAGAACCCGCATAGTCTTCCTAAGCAGCATGGTGGCTCGAAGCCAAAGGTCAGGTCAACCGCTTACGAGCGAGAAGAAGACGAGGGCTCTTGAGGCTGAAGCCAGAAAAAGGAAACATCCTGAAGCCTCTGATGCTGCTCCCTCCAAGAAGAAGCTCAAGACCAAGAAGAATCAAGCTGCTCCCATAGAGCCCTTGGTTGTTGAACCCATTTCAATGGTTCGCCCTGCCTCTTCTATCCAAGAACGACGGATGATAGTTCATGAGCCTGCTTCCACAGAGGCTCGTGAAGTCGAAGACGTTCCAGATTGATCCCACCGCTGAAGACATTGGTCATCATGACAATGTTGAAGATGATGAAGTTCTTCCTCAAATCGAACCAAACCCGGTATCATCGCCTGTTCTCACGAACAACAAACTCATCAGAATTGGTCGTCCTCTGATGCCAATTGCTCAGGATGCATCATGGGCTGATCACCCACAGCAACAAGACTCCATTAGTACTCCCCAACAACAAGTCACTCCCCAACAACAACACCAAGAAGAAGAGGAAGACTTTGAGGCCCAGGCAACCCCATCTCCAAAGGCGTCGCCAGCATTTCGCAGGCTTCGCAAAGGTCAAAGGCCTCAAGTACCTCTCTCGAGCGTTCAAGGAGAAGTGCACCACCAACATGTTGCACGTCAAGTGTTTTCAGAAGCCACTCCAATTGTGAATGTCTCCGAGTCCGAAGCCAAAGCTGCTGAAGACAATCCGGCTGCATCAGCCGAAGACACCCAAGAAGAAGAAGAACGTGTCCCTACACCCCCTGTTATTGAAGAAGTTATTCCTGATATCAACGTGCCAGTGTCCGACCCTCCAGCTCCTCAAGTGGAGGTTGAAAACATTGAGGCTGCCACCTCCAACACCAATGAAGCCAATGACACGGTCATGGCTGAAGCAAATGTGGAGCCTGCACCAAGTGTGCCTGAAGCCAATGAGGCAAGTGCTCCTGAGGCATCTGCTGAGCAGCCTGAAGCCTCAGTTGTTGCCACTGCTCCAGTTCCGCCACCAAGGCCCTACTCAAATTGAGCAAGCATACAACTATGGTCAGCTAATCACAGTAAGATGGCCCGTTCTGGTCCCTCCGCCTCATGCCTCTGGTCCTCAGTTTGAATATCATGTTGGGCATAGGCCTCTGATCCAGAAACCAAAGCCACGACTGCCAAGGTTTCCAGGCACTGCCACCTCTACAGGGTCTTTCAATGCAAATGGTTTCAAAGCCCACAACACTTTCTTTGACAGAGCAAAGAACCCCTACACAAGGCCGAGGATATCATCTGACCGTTTCTGGAGCTATCAAGAACGGCTATTACTCCTGCGTTATGTATGATCATGGGCGCATTTTCGCTCATATGTGCCTCGTCTCTGATGCCATTGCCGGTCTGCCGTGGTTAGAAGAAGCACTTGACTGCTTTCGAGATGCAGGTCTGCTCGGCTTCGTAACAGATAAAGAACACTGGAATGAAGAACTTTTGCTTCAATTCTATGCTACCCTCCACATCCGCGGCTACTACAGAGATACGAAGACATGGGTTCACGAGTGGATGACAGGAAATGTTCGTCATGAAGCCAAAGCTCTTGACGTCATTGAGCTCACAGGCCTACCCACTCCCGGAGAGCTGTTTGAACCTGGTTGTCAACTCCATCACGATGCACTGGAGAGCATCTTCCATAAGCCAGAGCCCAACATGAGTCAAATGTTGAGCATGATGAAGCCACTGCCACATGATGCTGAATACCCTCAGGAATTCTTTGTTGATGACCTTGAGTATCTGCCTCGTACAATATATCACATCATCGAAGCGAACTCTATGGCCTATCAAAGGGCATTCATCATCTGCAAAACTTGAAGGAGCCATGAAGACATTGGTCTTTTACATCCTCAATGGCATCAGCTTCAATACGCAAGAATTCTTCATTCGTCAATTGGCTGCGTCTGGATCTGATCTTTTTGGTCTCAAATTTTATGCTCCATGGGTCATGCGCCTCATCAAGATGCACTCTGCTATCAACTATCAACCTTCTTCTCGCAATCATCTGATCTTTCTACCAGAGGTTGATATGTCAGTTGAAGCCATATACCCTGAACCTGCCAAAACGCCACTTTGTCTTCAGAATGCATATCATCATAGCTTCTCTCAACCCATGGAAGGCGTCCAAGCAGTATCTCGTGTCTATCCTCTTGCTGGGAACACACGTCTGCCTCACCGTGCGCAGACTGAAGCTACTGAGAGCACAATTGGCCAAAGACCTCGGAAGCGCTCTCGCGTCCTCAATGATCGAGAACTTCTTGTGGCACTGCATCAGAAACAAGATAAGCATCACTCCTGGCTCAAGCGACAGATGCAAAGCCTCTTGGTGGACGTCAATCGCATTCGAAACCTTGCCACCAAGAATGCTTTTGTCACTCACGAAACCTGTCGGCGATCATGGAAGAGTTTGACGCTGCTCAGTGCTGAAGCAGATCTTCAAGACGATGGCTTCACTGAATGCTTCAAGTTTGACTCCACTCCTCGAGGGAATGTAGTCCTACGACGAACTCCATCACTTGAGGACTCTGACTATTCTTCCTCCACGGCAACCGTCAATGCCAGAGTGATCGATGATGAAGCCGATGCTACTTCACCGCCCCCTACTTCTGCACGCATCGACACTACACCAAGTTCGTCTGCACCGCTAAACAACCACGACAACCCAGCTGCTTCACCTTCTCCTGATGAAAGTGAGTAGATGCTCTATGTATTCAAACCTTTTTGGTCCTTACTGACAAAAGGGGGAGAAGCATATGAGTTTGATAGTCTTCAAGCGGGTTCATAAGGGCGGTTGCATAATATTTGCTTTACTCTGGTGCGATGATAAATTCCGCATGTGCGATGATAACTTCCGCACTTAGATCATTCTGCAGACGTCCATTTTTCATTATGCATGTCATTCTCTTAGTTATATCATTTCATGCATGATGAATTATCTTCATAAATTGAAGAGGATCTCCACAAGTACAACCTGCCATGTGCATTTGCATTCCAAAAGCAAACTACTTATATGCTCATCTTCAGGGGGAGCCTTTGCCACTTATGAAGACAATTCCCTATCCTTTAAAATTTCACATACTTTATCCCCGTTGAAAACGTCAACCAGTTTGTCATTAATCACCAAAAAGGGGGAGATTGTAAGTGCATCTAGTGCCACCCCTAGTTGGTTTTGGAATATTGACGACAAATGTGGTTGAGGGACTAATGCGTTTGTGAGAATTGCAGGATAACACAGGTTGTGTCCCCATTGATTCGGTTTACTTACCGGAGATGACCCCTAAAAATGTATGAAGACATTGACGAAAATGGTGGCATGTGAAGATATTCACATTGAAGACTATAACATGAGAAGACATTGAGCGAAGACTATGGAGCACGAAGACTGTGTCGTTTCGTTGTTTCCTTTTCTTCTTTGTTGAGTCATAGGAACCACCGTACTGTTAAGTGGGGTCCAAGTGATCAAAGTCACAATGACTGAAGTGATGCCCAACCCAAATCCTATGTCTTCGAGCGAAGACAATGAGAGCAAAACTTATCCAGAGCTGGATGAGTCAGCTTTGCTTGTAGCCCAAGTAAAGTTGTCGTGTGTGTTTGAAATCTGACCGTTGGAACACGTGTCAGTTCCTTAGTGACCCAGGGTCATTTCAGACATATCAGTTCGGGTTGCCTAGTGGCTATAAACAGCCCAGCCCCTACACCATAAATTGGTGGCTGTTCAGAGTTAGTGCACGGCTTTTGTCGTTTGAGAGCAACCCACCTCGAAGCCTTTGAGAGAGAGAAATCCTTGCGAGGACAAAGCCCAAACACCCAGAGCCAAAGAGTGTTAGGCATCACTGAAGTCTTTCTGTCTGTGTGACCTGAAGACTTATTACACTTGAGGACTGTGAATCCTCCAGCCGGTTAGGCGTCGCGTTCTGAGCATCCAAGAGTCATTGTGGATTGCCGGTGAACACAGTCTGTGAAGGTTCGGAAGTCTACCTTGAAGACTTACCAGAGTGATTGGGCGAGGACTATGTGTCCTTAGCTGAAGAGGAATAAGGTGAAGACGTGGTCTTCTGAGTTGAATCTCAGCCTCCCTAACTAGATGTACAGTTGTCACAACAACTGGAACTGGTCCAACAAATCCTGTGTCTTCAACAAGTGACTGGTTTTATCTTCTCCCTCTCCTTACTTAGAGTTTGTCTTCGTGAAGTCATTGCCTATTTGTCATACCTGTTTGACTTCATTGCTTGACTACTTTTGTTGATTGGCTTCTCACTATCTTCCATCTTGATCCTACTACCAAGCTGCTATTAGTCTTGTACTTTCACGTTATTGCATACTTGACTATGGTTTGCTTGTTGTAGTTTATCTTCCGCTGCATATCAATTAGGTCATTTCTATTGTTTGTATTTGAAACATCCGTGTTTTGAAGACGTTCCTAAAAATCGCCTATTCACCCCCCCCTCTAGTCGATAACTAGCACTTTCAATTATCCTCATTGCTGCACAGAAAAATTATGACCTTGATGCGCCGCTAGGTGAAAGCCCTGCTGCAGGAGCAGATGGTGATGTTATGAACGTCATGCAAGCTCGATCTGATGAGTACTCGATAGTTGAGTGTGCCATGCTTTACGGCTTAGAATCGGGACTTCAAAGACGTTGTGAACGTCATAGACCATATGAGATGTTCCAGGAGTTGAAGTTAATATTTCAAGCAAATGCCCGAGTTGAGAGATATGAAGTCTCTAATGAGTTCTACAGCTGTATGATGGAGGAGAATAGTTCTGTCGGTTAACACATACTCAAAATGTCAGGGTATCATAATCACTTGACTCAGCTCGGAGTTAATCTTCCAGATGATTGTGTTATTGACAAAGTTCTTCAATCACTGCCAATAAGCTACAAAGGCGTCGTGATGAACTATAATATGCAAGGGATGGATAAGACAATTCCCGAGCTCTTCGCAATGCTCAAAGCTGCAGAGGTAGAAATCAAGAAGGAGCATCAAGTGTTGATGGTTAACAAGACCACTAGTTTCAAGAAAAAAGGCAAGGGAGAGAAGGGGAACTTCAAGAAGAATGACAAGAAAGTTGCTACTCCTGGGAAGAAGCCCAAAGTTGGACCCAAGCCTAAAACTGAGTGCTTCTACTGCAAAGGGACTGGTCACTTGAAGCGGAACTTGTCGGCGTTCTGGGAACGGGGGTCCCCAGACTTGCCTGCCTGCGGCCTGCGGCGTGGCTCGAAGGAGGCCCAGCAGGGCCCGTCTTCATCAACACAAGCTCAAGAACCTCGCGAGGGGCCAAGCCTCGTGGGGCGGACGACAAGGAGCTTCCTCAGGCACGGCCTCGTCAGGCTGGCTCATGAGGAGGCGGAGAGTTCAAGGCAGGGGACCTCGCGAGGTGCCCATGACGCGAGCCATGACGCACCGAGGGCGCCTGGGCGCGCCAGCCCAGCAACGTCCTCCTTTCCTCTTTGGTGCAAAGGGAGCAAGCGCAGGCGAGAGCATAAAGCAAAGGCATCCGTTTCGGTGCAACAAGACCAAGACCAGCCCAACGGCAGGAAGGGAGTCATCGTGGAGCCCAAGCAGGCGTCGTCACCAGAGCGTTTGGCAGGCGAGTACCAACTTTAGTCAGGATAAGTGTACCCGCTGTTCCCCTTCAAAATGGCCAATTGTTGGCGCCCTTCCCGCTCAATATTTGGGAGGAGGCCCAGGGCCTTCGCCTATAAATAGGAGTAGCCACCCACAGGGTAGAGGGGCTGGCATCAGAGAGAGACAGAGAGAGATCGGAATCCTCATCAAGGAAACCAGTAGCTAGAGCGACTGAACACCACCTAGCAGTTCATCACACCACCAAGAACAGACCCTCGCGAGGCTGTTCTTCCTTGTATTGTTCCTCATCAGCCCAAGAGGCAATCCACCACACCACACACTGGAGTAGGCTATTACACCGCAATGGTGGCCCGAACCAGTATAAATCTTGTGTCTCTTGTGCTGTCCCGTTGAGTAGTTTAGGTCCCTGCGATTCGACGAGGTGCGAGACGGTGGAAGGTTGGATCTCCGCGCGCACCCCAGTGTTCGAACCTTAAGGGTCTGCCGGAACCCGAAATCCGACATTTGGCGCCCGGTAGGGTGCGCCGGAATCTGCCTTCGTCGCCTCGTTCTTCCCGACCACCGCAACCATGTCCGACGCCCGTCGAACCTGCGCTGAAGCGCCAAGCCGCTCGCCTCCCATGTCGCCCAGACAGCTCCGTCGGCGGGCGCCCTCGTTTCGTCACCTGCCGCCAACGCCGCCACCGGCCCGGCGGGGAACGAGCAGCAAGCATCGTCCCAGCACCCGTCCATGAGGTGGGACGGCCGCACCGCCACGCCTTCGCTCACCCCCGCTGGTTCTTCGTCACGCGCACCCTGCGCGGCCATGGAGGCCCGAGCGACACTCATCGCGGCAAACGAGCTCCTACGCTACCGCCCCGCGCCGTCCGTCTCGCTGCACCGCACCCCGCCCTGCGCGGGCGATGAAGCTCCCGGGGCGCCTCAGCCGCCTCCTCCTCAAGAAGGCGCCCCGGCCCCAAGGCGCGCTGACCTGGCGGAACCCATTCCGCCAGGGCCGCAGCGGCAAGAGCAGAGCTGTCAAGAAGTTCTCGCCCACAAGAAGCTCCCAGCGCTCCCGCTCCAAAGACGTCAGACCCTGCGCTGCCTCCAGCCAAGGGCGCAGGGAGGCCCACAAGACCAAGCTCTTCGTCCGAGGCCCCCAGCATGCCACGGGCGGGCTGCCGCGCCTTCACCTCTGAGCTGCGCAGCGTCGCGTGGCCCACCAAGTTCAAGCCAGACCTGCCTCCTCGCTACGACGGCACGGCTGACTCTACGGAGTTCCTCCAGCTCTACGAGCTGGGCATCGAGGCTGCCAACGGGGATGAAAAGGTCATGGCGAACTGGTTTTCCATGGCGCTCAAGGACGGGGCCCGCACCTGGCTCCTGAATCTGGCCCCGTGCACGATCTCTTCTCGGGCCGAGATGCGCACCCGCTTCATCGCCAACTTCCGTGGTACTCGCGACCGCCACCCGCCGTGAGCGACATGCGCCAATCAAGCAACAGCCAGGGAAACCCCTGCAAAAGTACATCCAGCCTTCAACAATGCACGCCTCAAGATCCCTGTGGTAACGGAGGAGGCCATCATCTCTGCCTTCTCCGACGGTGTGCGACGTCAAGATGAAGGAGGAGCTGGCGATGCATGAAGATCATGCACCTCCTTGAGCTGTTCAACTTGGCGACCAAGTGCGCCAGGCTGAGGAAGGGCGCCTCTCCGCCTCGAGCTGCCTGCCCGCGGATCCCGAAGAGAAGAAGTCCAAGGCCAAGGACATGAAGCGCAAGGGGCTGCCGTACCAAGGCCGAACCAGACACCAAGCGAGGCAGAGATCAGCCCGAGTCCTCCAAGGGCAGCCGGTACTGCGTGTACCACGACCTCCACACCCAAAACACAAATGAATGCCAAGAGCTCCGGGCCATACGTGAAGGCAGGGTCGGCAGACGCCCTGAGCGCAGCGACCGGGGCTACGGCCGAGGAGGAGGAAGGAATGCAGGACGCTGGGAAGACCGCGGCCCACGCCAAGGGTGGCGCGACCAACCTCGCGAGGACCGCTGGCAAGACCCACCTCGCGAGGGAGGCTGGAGGGATCAGCCTCGCGAGGATCGCCCGCAGGGGAACGCAGGCCTCCCTCCGCTGCCGTCGCTGCCATGGAGAATTGAAGACCGTCATCGGGGCCGAGGGGCTGGGGGCTTCAGGAACCGCGCGGCGATCGCTGCATCCCGGGCGGAGCTCAAGCCCCAGCCTCTCAAGCATCTTCAAGCGGTTAAGCATGAAGTGAATGCAGTGCTTCCCAAGCTCGAGGCCACGCGCCCTCTTAGGTGGTCGGCGTGCGCCATCACGTTCAGCTCAGCGGATCAGCTCAAGTGCGCAGCCACAGCCAGAGTTCTCCCGATGCTTTGTTCCCCAATCATCAGCAATGTGCTAGTCACCAAGACCCTCATCGACGGCGGAGCAGGGCTCAACGTCCTGTCCGTGGAGACATTCAACAATCTTCAAGTGCCTTACAGTCAGCTTCAGCCAACCAAGCCTTTCTCCGGAGTCACCGACGGCTCCACGGTCCCGATCGGGCAGGTCCGCCTTCCTGTCGCCTTCGGGGCTCGCGACAACTACCACACTGAGCTCATCGTCTTCGACGTCGCCCACATTCGCCTGCCGTACAACGCCCTCCTCGGGTACCCAGCGTTAGCCAAATTCATGGCCGTAACCCACCATGGCTACAACGTCCTCAAGATGCCAGGAAGCGGTGGGGTCATCACGGTGCCCTGTGAAGAGAGAGACGCAGTGTGCTCCCTGGAGCGAGCCTTTCAGGCCGCATCGCTAGAAGACCCAGACCACAGCAGCAGGAGGCCTCCCGAGACCGCACCCAAGAAGAAGAAGACATCGGCCGGTCCGGCTCCTCAAGAGGTAGGCCCCTCAGGGCCCGCGCCGGGCCAGGGGGAGCCTCCTTCCATCGCATAGGAAAGCACGCCGGGCGCCCTCCTCAGGTAGGGCTCGGGGGCTCTCCCCTGGAGGGCCGCCGACCTCGCCAAGGTCTCGAGGGAGGCGCTTGGGCACCACGTGGAGGCGTGTTTCGAAGCACGTTTCCCGCAAGCAGGAGCAAGGCAAGGAGGGCCGAACCCTCAGGAGTTCGTCAGCAAGGCCATACAGGAGTCAAGGGTCATGAGGGGCAGCCGCCGCCTGCCCGCTGTGGCCCCCCATCCAGGCGAGGATGGTGGGCTGCGCGTCTGCATCGACATACCAGGGCTCAACCGAGCCGCGTCTCAAGAGCGCCTCTGGCCCTCGCGAGTGGGACGTTGCGAGGGTCCGCCCCACAGCTACGTGCGCATGCCTTATGGCCTGCCAAACGCGGCAGCTGCGCACCAGCGTCTCATGAGGGCCATCCTGGAGGCTCAAGAGGTCAGGCACGCCGCAGCCCTGGCGGAGATGGAGATGGCTCCCGAGCAGCCGCCAGCGCCCTGGGCCTGGGGGCTCGTGAGGATCGGCTCCCGCAGCCCACCGAATCTGCTACACCAACACCCCTTCATCCCCAACATCACCAGGTGACATCTTTAAGTTTTATTTCCTACCGAGCGCCTTGATGGTCAGATTATTCCTGCACTGCCGTGGTCCGTCCCTCATGCATGTATCCCTTTTATTTCATGTCATTAGCCTATCCTGTTGGGGGCGCCCCTCGGGTTGCATCATCCCCAAGCCGCTCGGGCCAGTCCCAGTGGCATGTATCCTTCCTACTTTTTCCTTAGGATTATGCTCCCGCTCCACCATGCTTGTTATTTTATGCCTTTTCCTGGGTGGCGGAATCTTGCACGTTAAAGGGGGGTGCCTGAGCATCACGACTCAGGGCTCCTACCGGCTCTCCGGCCCTCACCCTCTGGTCTTGTCCATGGCATCGCGACCTGGCTTGCCGTGACGGGCTGAGACCAGCCCGAGAGCCCGACCCGAGGATGTAGAGTTTCGTCATCTAACCCATCTTGCGCGTTAAAGGGGGTGCCCGAGCATCGCGACTCAGGGCTCCTACCGCTCTCCGCCCTCACCCTCTGGTCTTGTCCATGGCATCGCGACACGGCTTGCCGGCCGACCGGCTGAGACCAGCCCGAGAGCCGGGACCCGAGGACGAGAGTTGCGTCATCTAACCCAAATTTTGCGCGTTAAAGGGGGTGCACGAGCATCGCGACTCGGGGCTCCTACCGCTCTCCGGACCTCACCCTCTGGTCTTGTCCATGGCATCGCGACCTGTCTTGCTGCCGACGGCCGAGACCAGCCCGAGAGCGGGACCCGAAGACGTAGAGCACCGACATCCGCCAAATTTGCAGGAACACACTCGAAGATAAGGCCTGTGAGCCAAAGCAACCGCCTTGAGGTAGGGGCCCGTGAGTCCCGCGCTGGCTCACGGGTGCCCGGATACACCTCGTCCAGCCCTACCGTGCGGCCACGTGTCGCAGGGGCTGCTATATCGCCCGGGCTCCTCCCGAGGGGAGCCCTCCCACGCATCGATGGAAGCACCATGCTCCAATGGCGACACTGCTGAGGAGCGGCTATGCCCGTACGCATGCGGAAGCGCTATGCTCCGTGCTGGTGATAAACAACTGAGGGTGGCCTCCGGGTCGCATCAACCTCAGGGAGCCCAAAGCTCAGTGTCCGGCCTCATCGCAACGCCTCCCCTCGAGGCGCCCGCGCGAGGGCTGGACACGAGGCTGCGCTTAGGTCATGCCCAGGGCCTTGCAACCCAGCCAGGCCCCTCGGGCCTGGTTCGTCGCACGTCACTCCCCGAGCGGAGCCAAGGTACGAATGCTGTTTGAGCGTCAAGGGGGACTCCTGAGCATCGCGACTCAGGAGCCTAACTGGTCATGTAGCCCCTCAACCCTTAGTTCTGAAAGGCTAACGGCGGTTGAGGTATGCGCGGGGCCGGGCTCTGCAGACGTAGAATGGTAGATCCGCCCGCGTCTCACCTCCCTACTTGTTGTTCGTGCGCCAAGGGGGACTCCTGAGCATCGCGACTCAGGAGCCTAACTTGTCACGTAGCCCCTCACTCCTAGGTCCCGTCCTGGTTTCCGGTCGGGGCTAACGGCGGCTAAGGTATGCGCGGGGCCGGGCTCTGCCGGCGTAGAACATAAGCAAGTAGGAAGCGCAAATTTCCAGGAATTCAAAAGCAAATATTACAGTCCACACTGTTATCACAATACCAAATGCAAGTTTAAACGCCTCCCCGAGGCATGATACATGTGCAGGAATTAAAAGCAGGACAGGAGCCACAACGGAGTCACATGTCGGCGGTGGAGCAGCATGGAGTGGGTTCGCCTCGTGGAGCAGCAGGGCCGGCAGCGCCTCGCTTCGGCTTGGTGCTGAAGGCCCGGAACTTCCCCAAAAGAGCCTCCGCACGACCCTTCACAGCCTCGGCACCGGCAGCTGCATGCTCGTCGCTTGCTGGCTCCAGCAGGCTGTCCAGGTCGACGCTGGGATCGTGAAGGTAGACGTGGGTGAGGACCCGCGTCAGTGCCGCAGAAGACAAGACGCGCGCCTCGGCCTCAGCCATGGGGCCAAGACCAAGGGAGACATCTTCAAGAGCGTGAACCAGGAAGGGAAGCAGCTTGGCGGGGCCGTCCTCTGCGCCGGCCAGTGGGCTCTCCAGGCCGCTATCATAAAGCTCCCTCAGCAAGGCGCGAGCCTTCACCTCCATATCCATGAAGGCCACGCGATCTTCGGCAAGAGCCCGTGCCTTGTCGTCCAACTCAACATTCCTCGCCTCCAGTTCCTGCTCCAGCGCGCCTAGGCGGTCACGGCGCTTCTTCAGCCTGGCCTCCCAGTCCTTGACGGCCGCCTCGCGAGCCTTCATGCTTTCCTCCTGCTCAAGTGAGGCGGGCCTCCTCGGCAAGCTGGTTCTGCAGGCCCTTCAGCTCGCCCTCCAGCGTCTCACAGCGACCTTGGATGCTGGCTACCTTCCCCAGGGCAGCATTGCCGGCAATCTTCGCCTCACGGACAGCCTGTTTCTCCATGTCGCAAGCCATCAAGTCCTGGACCAGCGCCGCCCGAATCGAAGCATCAGAGCGAATCCAGCCAGAGGCCAGCTCCAAGCGCCCGGCCACCAAGCGAGGGTCGGTGCCCAGAAGATCCTGCCGCAGCCGGTCCAATTCAGCGGCAGCACGATCTAGGACAGTGGGAGGAGTCGGAGAGACTGCAGTTGGTGGAGTAGGAGGAGATGGCGGCGGCGTAACCACAGTATCGTGAGGCGGGACCTGCTGCGCCCCAACAGCTGTGGCGGTGGCATCAGGCAAGGACACCTCAGGAGTCGCCTGGGTCAAGGGGGCTGAGCTCGCCCCAGCGGGCTCAGCCAGGCCTCGCGAGGACGCCCGGGCAGGAGAGGCCTGGGCGTCAGGATCACCTTCTTTTTTGGGCAGAGGCACCGCCACGGATGGGGCCTCAGGAGCCCCCTTCAGCTTCTTCGCCGCGGGCGCCAGCCTGGCCGAAGGACATGGACATCAGATCTCGTCGACGGAGCAATAATCAAGACGGGAAGCAGGCCCTTACAGGTCATCGCCGGTGGACTTGAGCAGCCTCCGGCCATACTTGAAGCCCGAGAGCCGGCTGCAGGGATCAGCTTCAAGGGGACCAGGAGCAGGAGGCGCGTCTGCGTATCGCCCCGGGGCCGGGGCGGACCCGCGGGGGACTAGCCTAGTCCGGTCCTTCTTCGAGATCGGGGGCAGGCTTCTGCCTCCCCGCTCATCCTCATCCTCGTCGTCGTCACTCTGGGGGAGGCGGAGAATGCGGGACCTGTGCCGCAGGGGAGGAGCCCTTGACTCCGCACCCGAGTCAACCCTCTCTCCGGCTCTCTTTCCTCCACCTCTTTGCTGGAGTCGGAAGAGGACACGCCCACCAGTCCTCCGGAGCCTCCACGGGCACGGGCCCGTCCCCATTGAAGATAGGCATGGGCCCCACTACCTGCTCCCAATCCTCACGAAGGAACAAGGGCGTGGGGGCGCCCTCTAGTCTCGCCACATCGCCCCCAACCAAAGACTGGAGGACCGTCGCCAGATCCCCGCTGGCCAGGGCCACGGGCTCAGTGAGGCCTCCACGCCAAGCGAGTGCAGGCGGCGGAGCCAGTTGGTGCTCCAGGAACTCCCTGAGCAGCGATGCACCGGTCAGCTTCACCGCCGCCGCGTTGGCCGGCTTCAGATCTACATCCATCTTCTCCAGCACCAGCTTCGCGCGGGGATCCTGAAGGTCCACTCGGGACCAGTCGTCGGAGCTCTCGGGGCACTCCGTGGGCAGGATCAGCCGAGGGTGGATGCGCCCAGCGTTCACCAAGACCCACTTGCTCCGTAAGCCCTCAATTCGCTTCCCGGGGTTTGAAATGGCAATGGCCCCGCCAGACAAGTATTTAAGCTCACAAGACGCCTGAGGCGGAACCACGGGAGGTTCGGAGGGAGAAATAATGGCGTAGCAAGGCCACCGAGGGCTTCACCCCAACATGGGCCTCACAATAGTAGGCGAAGATTGCTAGAAGAAGGACGGAGTTGGGATGGAGGTGTAGAGCTTGAATGTTGTAGTGACGGAGGACGGAGAAGAAGAACTTAGAAAAGGGAGGCACCAGACCAGCAATGATGGTGCTCATGAAGAACGGGTAGAAGGTACTCCCCCGACCCTCCGGGGCGGTAGAGTCGGCCTTGAACACCTCCGTTCCATTGACGCCCTGCGCCGCCGCCAACCGGGCCTTGTCGAGCGAGTCTATCTGACACATTTGGCGGGTCCAAGGCAGGAGAGTACCAAGCTCGGCCGGGCTTGGCGGCGCCATGATCAGCTAGGTCACGCAGTCGGAGTGGATCTGAAGATCTTGGAAGCAGAGAGGAGAGGCGCAGGAAAGGGGATCTGAGCAGCAACTGGAGAAAGTAAAGGAGGCAAGGAAGATGCCGCTCTGTTATCAACCCACGCGGTTGCAGTGCGCACGCATCCAATCAACCGCCACGCGGCGCCCAAGGCCGCAGGCTATTAGGGCCCGCGACGCTTCGCACTTGCCCTTTCGCCTCTCTGCTCGGCCAAGTTCGGGCGCGCCGTGGGCCCGGGGGCTACTGTCGGCGTTCTGGGAACGGGGGTCCCCAGACTTGCCTGCCTGCGGCCTGTGGCGTGGCTCGGAGGAGGCCCAGCAGGGCCCGTCTTCATCAACACAAGCTCAAGACCCTCGCGAGGGGCGAAGCCTCGCGGGGCGGACGACAAGGAGCTTCCTCAGGCACGGCCTCGTCAGGCTGGCTCATGAGGAGGCGGAGAGTTCAACGCAGGGTACCTCGCGAGGTGCCCATGACGCAAGCCATGACGACCGAGGGCGACAGTCGGGCGCCAGCCCACGCAGCGTCCTCCTTTCCTCTTTGGTGCAAAGGGCGCAAGCGCAGGCGAGAGCATCAAGCAAAGGCATCTGTTTCGGTGCAACAAGACCAAGACCAGCCCAACGGCAGGAAGGAGTCATCGTGGAGCCCAAGCAGGCGTCATTACCAGAGCCTTTGGCAGGCGAGGACCAACTTTAGTCAGGATAAGACCCGCTGTTCCCCTTCAAAATGGCCAATTGTTGGCGCCCTTCCCGCTCAATATTTGGGAGGAGGCCCAGGGCCTTCGCCTATAAATAGGAGTAGCCACCCACAGGGTAGAGGGGCTGGCATCAGAGAGAAACAGAGAGATATCAGAATCCTCATCAAGGAAACCAGTAGCTAGAGCGGCTGAACACCACCTAGCAGTTCATCACACCAACCAAGAACAGACCCTCGCGAGGCTGTTCTTCCTTGTATTGTTCCTCATCAGCCCAAGAGGCAATCCACCACACCACACACTGGAGTAGGGTATTACACCGCAATGGTGGCCCGAACCAGTATAAATCTTGTGTCTCTTGTGCTGTCCCGTTGAGTAGTTTAAGTCCCTGCGATTCGGCGAGGTGCGAGACGGTGGAAGGTTCGATCTCCGCGCGCACCCCAGTGTTCGAACCTTAAGGGTCTGCTGGAACCCGAAATCTGACAGAACTGCCCCAAGTATTTGGCGGATAAGAAGGATGGCAAAGTGAACAAAGGTATATTTGATATAGATGTTATTGATGTGTACCTTACTAATGCTTGTAGTAGCGCCTGTGTATTTGATACTGGTTCGGTTGCTCATGTTTATAACTCGAAACAGGGGCTACGGATTAAACAAAGATTGGCTAAGGACGAGGTGATGATGTGCGTCAGGAATGGTTCAAAGGTCGATGTGATTGCCGTCGGCACACTACCTCTACATCTACCTTCGGGATTAGTTTTAGACCTGAATAATTGGTATTTGGTTCCTACGTTGAGCATGAACATTATATCTGGATCTTGTTTAATGTGAGACGATTTGTGACGCCCCCGATTCAATCGTACACTAATCATGCACGCAAATGTGTACGATCAAGATCAGGGACTCACGGGAAGATATCACAACACAACTCAAAAACATAAATAAGTCATACAAGCATCATAATACAAGCAAGGGGCCGCGAGGGCTCGAATAAAAGAGCTCGATCATAGACGAGTTAGCGGAAGCAACAATATCTGAGTATAGACATAAGTTAAACAAGTTTTCCTTAAGAAGGCAAGCACAAACTGGGATACAAAGCGAAAGAGGCGCATGCCTCCTGCCTGGGAACCTCCTAACTACTCCTGGTTGTCGTCAGCGGGCTGCACATAGTAGAAGGCACCTCCAGTGTAGAAGGATTGGTCGTCTACGGTGGCGTCTGGCTCCTGGACTCCGGCATCTGGTTGCAACAACCAGGTAGAAGGGAAAGGGGGGAAAAGAGGGAGAAAAGCAACCGTGAGTACTCATCCAAAGTACTCGCAAGCAAGGAGCTACACTACATATGCATGGGTATATGTGTAAAGGGCCATATCAGTGGACTGAACTACAGAATGCCAGAATAAGAGGGGGATAACTAATCCTGTCGAAGACTACGCTTCTAGCAGCCTCCGTCTTGCAGCATGTAGAAGAGAGTAGACTGAAGTCCTCCAACTAGCATCGTATAGCATAATCCTACCCCGGCGATCCCCTCCTCGTTGTCCTGTTAGAGAGCGATCACCGGGTTATATCTGGCACTTGGAAAGGTGTGTTTTATTAAGTACCCAGTTCTAGGTGTCATAAGGTCAAGGTACAACTCCAAGTCATCCTGTTACCGAAGATCACGACTATTCGAATAGATAAACTTCCCTGCAGGGGTGCACCACATAACCCAACACGCTTGATCCCATTTGGCCGGACACACTTTTCTGGGTCATGCCCGGCCGCAGAAGATCAATACGTCGTAGCCCCACCTAGTCACAACAGAGAGGTCAGCACGCCGGTTCAAACCTAAGCGCCACAGGGTGCAGGCCCATCGCCTTAGCACACCTGCACGCTATGTAACGCGGCCGGAAGTAGACCTAGCCTAGAAGGCGTTCTAGTCCAATCCGGCGCGCGCCGCTCAGTCGCTGACGTCACGAAATGCTTCGGCTGATACCACGACGCCGGTTGCCCATATCTTGTCCCACGTGGCGGTTAGTGCGTATAAGGTCAACGACCCAACTCAGATCAAATACCAAGATCTCTTTAAGCGTGTTAAGTATCTGCGAACGCTGAATAGGGCCAGGCCCACCTCTCTCCCAGGTAGTCTCAACCTGCCCTGTCGCTCCGCCACAAAGATCCACACAGAGGGCCGTTGGGACAAAGGTCCTTTCAGCCCCCAATCCGTGAATCACTCGCGGGTGCTCCACGAGCCGACCCGACTTTAGTCACCACATGTATCATGTATAAAGTATATAGTATATACCCGTGATCACCTCCCTAGTGATCACGGCCCGAATAGTATAGCATGGCATTTGACAAGAATATAGGGCCACTGATGAAATACTAGCATCCTATACTAAGCATGTAGGATTGCAGGTAAAGGTAAAAACAATAGTAACAAGGACAGGCTATGCATCAGGATAGGAATAACGGAAAGCAGTAACATGCTACACTACTCCAATACAAGCAGTATAGAGAACAATAGGAGATATCTGGTGATCAAGGGGGGGGCTTGCCTGGTTGCTCAGGCAAGAAGGAGTGGTTGTAAACACCGTAGTCGAATGGGGCAACAACAGCGTCGGTCTCGCAGTCTACCATAGAGAAGAGGGGGAATAAACAGTAAATACAATGCAAACATAAGCATGACGATGCACGACATGACAATGAGCGGTGTTAGGTGTGCCCTTACGCGACAGTAGGTGATACCGGCGAAAGGGGGAAACATCCGGGTAAGTATCCGCGGTGTTTCGCGTTTTCGGACAGGTGATCCAGAGGGGGAAAGTTGCGTGTTCGATATGTTAGGGATGTGTGGCGGACGAACGGGCTACGTATCTGGATTTCGCTCGCCGTTCTAAGTAACTTTCATGTACAAAGTTTTTCCATCCGAGTTACGGATTATTTTATATTAATTTATAAAGTTTTAAAACATTTTTAGAATTTATTTAATTAACTTAATTCAACATTATCCAGAATAGTGCATGCTGACATCATCATGACATCAGCAGTCAACAGAGGTGTTGACTGGTCAAACTGACATGTGGGTCCAGTGGGACCCACCTGTCATACTCTGATCAGTTTAATAATGGTTTAGCTAAACTATTTACTGTTTAATTTAAACTAACAAGTTAATGAAATTAATTAAATAGGATTAATTAACTTAATTAATTCACTAATTAATTAATTAATTAATTATAAATTTTATTGATTCATTTTTTTATCATTCTAGGGGCTGGGCCCATTGTCAAGGGCCCATAGGCCCTTTGGATCAGCGTCTTTGGTTCGGCGGATCCGGGTGACGGGCACCAGCCCATCGGGGTGCATTGCCCAGGCCAGCAGCAGGGTGCCGCAGGACAAGGACGGCACTAGGCGAGCCCGCGGCCGGCGCGGGGTGTAGGCCAGGCATGGCGTTTGCCGAAGTCGGGCACGGGTGGAGGTGGCCGTGGACGGCCGTGGCGGGGCGGCGAGCAAGCATCAGGGCGACGCGGCTCGCGCAGGCGCCGGTGGGTGCACGCGAGGTGAGCGGAGGAGGGAGGGTTCCACGGCGGCCAACGACAAAACCTGCGGTGCGGGTGTACGTGGCGAAGGGCTGCCGGGCGCCTGCGTGTGGCGCCGAGCGTGGCGAAAGGTGGGAGGCCCGGACGGCGCGGGGACAGGGGGAGAGAGGAGGGCTGGGGTCCTCACCACGGACGTAGGGCAACGACAGTGGGCTCGACGGAGGTCGGGGAGGTCCGACGAGGGAGTGGACGAGGCGGCGGCAGTCCGGCGACGACAGGTGAAGACGCGGGGGATGGGCGCCGGCGTCGAGGCGCGTTAGGCGGCGGGATCTGGCCCCTCCCCGATCCGAGTAGGGCGCTGGGAGGAGGCAGGCGGCGTCGACGAGGTGGAGGTCCCGGCGGGCAAGCGGCGCTGTCGAGGCGGGTGGTTCGATCTCGATCCAATCTGGATCGGGAGGGGAGCGTGGCGTCGTGGGGGGGAGTGGGGCGGTGTCGGTTAGGGTTTGCGGGGTGGGGCATAAGGAGAGGGCGTGGGCCGGCCGGTAGGTTGGGCTAGGTGGGCCGGTCGGGCGGCCTAGTGGCCAGCTGGGCCAGTCGGCCGAGTGGGGGGGGGGGGGAGGGTTTTCTCTTTTTTTTGTTTTCTGTTTGTTTTTCCCCTTTTTATTTTCTTTCATTATTTCTTTTCTGTTTTAATTCATTTAAAAGTATTTAGGCATTTTTATAAAAATATGTTTACTTCACCATAATTACCGATGCAATAATTGACATAGCCCGAACATTTTTATTTTAATATTTGAAAACTTTTGTCGTTTGACTTATTCAGGATTTAAATTTGAAATGGTTTTGAATTAACTCGAGATTAATTATAGTGACAGAGGTGACGTGCCATCATTAATGTGAGATTACTGTAGCATGATTATCCGGGCGTCACACGATTATTCATTTAAATTGGACTATTTATATGAGTAATATCTTTTATGGTCATGCACCCTTGAAGAGTGGACTATTTTTGTTGAATCTCGATTGTGGTGATAGACATATTCATAATATTGATGCCAAAGGATGCAAAGTTGATGATGATAGTGCAACATACTTGTGGCACTGCCGATTAGGTCATATTGGTGTAAAGCGCATGAAGAAACTCCATGCGGTTGGACTTTTGGAATCACTTCATTATGAATCATTTGATACTTGCAAACCATGCCTCATGGGCAAGATGACTAAAACTCTGTTCTCTGGAACAATGGAGCGAGCTAATGACTTATTGTAAATAATACTTACCGATGTATGCGGTCCGATGAGTATTGAAGCTCGCGGCGGGTATCATTATTTTCTGACCTTCATAGATGATTTGAGTAGATATGGGTATATCTACTTGATGAAACACAAATCTGAAACATTTGAAAAGTTCAAAGAATTTCAGAGTGAAGTGGAGAATCATTGTAACAAGAAAATAAAGTTTCTACGATCTGATTGCGGAGGCGAATATTTGAGTTACGAGTTTGGCCTTCATTTAAAACAATGTGGAATAGTTTCACAACTCACGCCACCTGGAACACCTTAGCGTAATGGTGTGTCTAAACGTCGTAGCCATACTTTATTAGATATGGTGCGATCTATGATGTCTCTTACTGATTTACCACTATCGTTTTGGGGTTATCCATTAGAGACAGCTGCATTCACGTTAAATAGGGCACCATCTAAATCCACTTAGACGACACCGCATGGACTGTGGATTGGCAAAAAACCTAAGCTTTCGTTTCTTAAAATTTGGGGTTGCGACACTTATGTCAAAAGGCTTCAGCCTGATAAGCTCGAATCCAAATAGGAGAAGTGCGTCTTGATAGGATATCCCAAGGAAACAATTGGCACGCGCCTTCTACCACAGATCCGAAGGCAAGATCTTTTGTTGCCAAGAATGGAAACTTTCTAAAGAAGGAGTTTCTCTTGAAAGAAGTGAGTGGGAGGAAAGTAGAACTTGATGAGGTAATTGTACCTTCTCTTGAATTGAAAAGTAGCTCATCACAGAAAACCATTCCCCTGATGCCTACACCAATTACAGAGGAATCTAATGATCATGATCATGAAACTTCAGATCAAGTTACTACTGAACCTCGTAGGTCAACCAGAGCATGTTCTACACCAGAGTGGTATGGTAATCCTGTTCTGGAAGTGATGTTACTGGACCATGACGAACCTATGAACTATGAAGAAGCTATGATGAGCCCAGATTCTGATAAATGGCTCGAGGCCATGAAATCTGAGATAGGGTCCATGTATGAGAACAAAGTGTGGACTTTGGTTGACTTGCCCGATGATCGGCGAGCCATAGAAACTAAATGGATTTTCAAGAAGAAGACTGACGCTGATGGTAATGTTACTGTCTACAAAGCTCGACTTGTCACAAAAGGTTTCCGACAATTCAAGGATTTGACTACGATGAGACTTTCTCACCCGTAGCGATGCTTAAGTCTGTCCGAATCATGTTAGCAATTTCCGTATTTTATGATTATGAAATCTGGTAAATGGACGTCAAAACTGCATTCCTTAATGGATTTCTTAAAGAAGAGTTGTATATGATGCAACCAAAAGGTTTTGTCGATCCTAAAGGTGCTAACAAAGTGTGCAAGCTCCAGCGATCCATCTATGGACTAGTGCAAGCATCTCAGAGTTGGAATATAAGCTTTGATGAAGTGATCAAAGCATATGGTTTTATACAGACTTTAGGAGAAGCTTGTATTTACAAGAAAGTGAGTGGGAGCTCTGTAGCATTTCTAACATTATATGTGGATGGCATATTGTTGATTGGAAATGACGTACAATTTATGGATAGCATAAAAGGATACTTGAATAAAAGTTTTCAATGAAAGACCTCGGTGAAGCTGCTTATATATTGGGCATCAAGATCTATAGAGATAGATCAAGACGCTTAATAGGACTTTCACAAAGCACATACCTTGATAAAGTTTTGAAGAAGTTCAAAATGGATCAGACTCAATGCCCGACCACTGCAGAAGATAGAGAGAGAATGAAAGTCATTCCCTATGCCTCAACCATAGATTCTATCACGTATGGTGTGCTGTGTACCAGACCTAATGCGTGCCTTGCGATAAGTTTAGCAGGGAGGTACCAAAGTAATCCAGGAGTGGATCACTGGACAACAGTCAAGTACATCCTAAAGTACTTGAAAAGGACTAAGGATATGTTTCTCGTTTATGGAGGTGACAACGAGCTCGTCGTAAATGGTTACGTCGATGCTAGATTTGACACTGACCCGGATGACTTTAAGTCACAAACCGGATACGTATTTATATTTAATGGTGGAGTTGTCAGTTGTTGGAGTTCCAAGCAGAGCGTCGTGGCAGGATCTACATGTGAAGAAGAATACATAGCTTCTTCGGAAGCAACAAATGAAGGAGTCTGGATGAAGGAGTTCATATCCGATCTAGGTGTAATACCTAGTGCATCGGGTCCGATGAAAATCTTCTATGACAGTACTGGAGCAATTGCCTTGGCAAAGGAATCCAGATTTTACAAAAGAACCAGACACATCAAGAGACGCTTCATCTCCACCAGTGATCAAGTCAAGGAGGGAGACATAGATATTTGCAAAATACATATGGATCTGAATGTGGCAGACACTTTGACTAAGCCTCTTCCACGAACAAAACATGATCAACACCAAGACTCCATGGGTGTTAGAATCATTACAATGTAATCTAGATTATTGACTCTAGTGCAAGTGGGAGACTGAAGGAAATATGCCCCAGAGGCAATAATAAAGTTATTATTTTATATTTCCTTACTCATGATAAATGTTTATTATTCATGCTAGAATTGTATTGATCGGAAACCCAAATACATGTGTGAATACATCGACAAACATTGTGTCCCTACAGAGCCTCTACTTGACTAGCTCGTTAATCAAAGATGGTTAAGGTTTCCTAAACATGGACATGAGTTTTCATTTGATAACGGGGTCACGTCATTAGGAGAATGATGTTATGGACAAGGCACATCTGTTAGCTTAGAATACTTATTGTTCAGTTTTATTGTTATTGCTTTCTTCATGTCAAATACATACTCCTTCGCCTAGGAGATTATGCAACTCCCGGATACTGGAAGAACGCCTTGTGTGCTATCAAACGTAACAACATAAATGGGTGATTATAAAGATGCTCTACAGGTATCTCCGATGGTGTTTGTCGGGTTGGCATAGATCGAGATTAGGATTTGTCACTCCGAGTATCAGAGAGGTATCTCTGGGCCCTCTCAGTAATGCACATCATAAGAAGCCTTGCAATCAAAGTGACTAATGAGTTAGTTACAAGATGATGTATTACATAACGATTAAAGAGACTTGCCAGTAACGAGATTGAACTAGGTATGTGGATACCGACGATCGAATCTCGGGCAAGTAACATACCGATGACAAAGGGAGTAACGTATGTTGTCATTACGGTTCGACCAATAAAGATCTTCGTAGAATATGTAGGAGCCAATATTAGCATCCAGGTTCTGATGTTGGTTATCGACCGAAGAGGTGTCTCGGTCATGTCTACATAGTTCTTGAATCCGTAGGGTCCGCACGGTTAACGATCGATGATGATTTTTTATTATATGAGTTATGTGATTTGGTAATCGAATATTGTTCGGAGTCCTGAATGATATCATGGACATGACGAGGAGTCTCGAAATGGTCGAGAGGTAAACATTGATATATAGGACGATAGTATTCGTACATCGGAAGTGTTCCGGAGTGTATCGGGTAATTATCGGAGTACCAGGGGGGTTACCGGAACCCCCGGGGGGAAGATATGGGCCATATCGGCCATACGAGGGGAGCACACCAGCCCACAAGGGGTGGCGCGCCCCCCTTAGGCATGTGGCCAAACTGGGGGAGGAGAGGGGTTCGCCCCCCCTTCCTTCTCTCCTTCCCCCTTCCTTTCTTCTCCTGTGGGAAAAGGAAAGGGGGGCGCCACTTGGGGAAAACCCAAGTAGGATTCGGATCCTACTTGGGGCACCCCCTGGCTGCCTCTCCTCCCCTCCCACCTATATATATATGAGGGGAGGGGGGCGCCTAGAACACAAACCATCGATTATTAGTCGTGTGCGGCGCCCCCCTCCATAGTTTACGCCCCCGGTCATAGTTTTGCGGTGCTTAGGCGAAGCCCTGCGAGAATCACTTCACCATTACAGTCACCACGCCGTTGTGCTGACGGAACTCATCTACTTCCTTGAGACCTTGCTGGATCAAGAAGGCGAGGGACATCATCACGATGAACGTGTGGAGAACTTGGAAGTGCCGTATGTTCGGTGCTTGATCGGTCGGAGCTAGAAGAAGTTCGACTACATCAATCGCGTTGTCAAACGCTTCCGCTTTTGATCTACGAGGGTATGTAGACACACTGTCCCCGTAGTTGCTATACATCTCCTAGATAGATCTTGCGTGAGCATAGGAATTGCTTGCTACGTTTCCCAACACATCCTCACCTCAGCTCGCTCTACTCGTACCCCCAAATTCCTCACCTCACTCCTACAGAAACACCAGCTCCCCTTCTTCCTCACTACTACAAAAAACCCCAACTTCCCTTCTTCTTCACTCTCACTACAACTAGGCTCATCATTTGTTACTTGGCTCAAATCTGTGAGCTCAACGCGGCGCCCTCGAGGAAAATGTAGTTGGCTAACCCCAGCGCCAAGAAGATGAGGCCCCTGCCAGCGGTGACGCTTGTTGTAGATCCTGCACACGGCAGCGCGTGGAGAAGTGGCGAGCCTGCCCCCACCAGATCCCAGGAGCCCGTAGAATCTTTGGTGGACCTCATCAGCAATGTCCCGTACGCCATCCTTGGGGAGATCATCTTGCTTCTCCCCAACAAGGATTGCTGCCGCACCCAAGTCCTCTCAACTCGGTTTGCCCTCTATGGCGCACTGTGCCCCTTAATCTCGACTATCGTCAGCTATCTCTCTTTAATGATTTTGAACTCCCCAGAGTCATCATCTCCTCCCACAAGGGCTCCGTTCAAAGCATCTGCATCCCGGCATGCTACCTGTGCATGCCCTGCACGGTGGACGCCCGGCTAAAATCCCCTGAATTCATAGAACTACAGCTGCTTGAGTTTTACTATTCCCCCAGAAATCACATATCACATACCTAAAGCCATGTACTTGTGCCCTCAGCATCGATGTACATCTCGCAGTTTTCCTCCTCTCTAGACACCGCCACCTTTGTGATGTGCAACCTACCAGACAATCTGGTACTAAACCTTTGACTCCCATTTCTCAAAAAACTTTCACTTGTGCAGGTTCGTATGTCGGAGGCCTCATTGCACAGCATCATCCATTCTAATTGCACTGCCCTGGAGTGCTTGGTGCTTGTTTTCACAGTTAGAATCGATTGTCTCCAAATAAAGTCGCCTAACCTTGTAAGAATTGGAATTTCTTTTGATGGAAGCAGCTCATCATCGAAGATGCCCCTTCACTTCAAAGGTTGATCCTTGATTCTCGTTATTCACCGTCGGAAATAACTGTCGTCTCTGCGCCTAAACTGCAGACCTTGGGTGTAATACATGATCTCTGTGCTCATTGTAAGATGGTGTTTCGCTCCACAGTTCTTCAGGTACTGTATATTATCATCTACACTTGTAATCATAAGCTGCATTTTTAATTTCTGCACATAAGTTCTATTTCATCTTGGAGTACACATTTTGTACTAATATTATGTTCTATGCTCAATGAAGAGTTTGTCTGTGGATAGCCTATCAATGGTGTTGGATTCTGTCAAGATCTTATATATCCATATGAATAGTTTTGATTTGAACACGATTATTGTCTTGCTGCAATGTTTCCATGTCTGGAGAAGTTGTATATAAAGGTGATAATTTCATGCACATTGGAAGCCCGCATACAGTGTACTAGAACTAACCGTTCAGCTGTTGCTCTTTCGCCACTCTTTTTTTAGACCTTAACTATTTTCAGTCTTCATGTCTATTTAGCCAACATGACGGGGTAAGAAAGTTATAACCAATCGGTGGATTCGTAAGCACCATGATTTTCTCATTTCTTATGACATTCGATTGAAGACAATAACGCTGGAATGATATGTATCCAACCATGCAAACACTAGATTTGTCACATTCTTCCTGCGGAATGTGAGATTACTATTGTCCATCAGGCTTAAGTTTATCAGCAGCATGGTTTTGATGGATGGGTATGTAGAAGAGAAAAAAAGAAGTTCCAGGTGGACAAAATGGCTTCTGAACGAACCGGGTTTCTATTTACAGCATCTTGCGGTCATAATCCAGTAAATTTTATGACCCAGGATGTTCATTCTATGGACCTGACGAATCCATTTGACTATGACTGTTGAAAACAGTGCTGGAGTTAGATGTTGTTGCCCTTTTCAATCTGGGTTTTTTCTAAATCTGATGAACAATTAACCCTCGTGCTTTTGTACAGTTTGTAAGCTAAAGTTAGATGTTGTTACCCTTTTCAACTCGGCTGTGACTGTCATATTTTTCTGAAACAAGGCAAATGGCTTGCCATTTGTTTAATTAAGAGAGAAATATTGTAACAAATCCCAACCAAGGGAAATAACATCACTCTCGCCAGCTGCTTGAGCTCCCTGTGCATTATAGAACCCAAGTGATTAGACCCCACCAGCACCCACGAACTTATTTTGAACTAGCACACCAAGTGGGCTGTAAATTTTCATAAGAAAGGTTGCATGGCCGTGACCACCATTCAAAAATTCCTCCGATTCAGTGATTTATTATATGATTTATTGCTACTCATGGGGTGACTGATAAAATTACGCCTTACCTTCCTGTTTATTGTTTGGACCAATTTACCACTCTGTCAAGCGACTTATCAGGAATCTACCAATAAATCGGGCCTATCCCTAACATTACGTTGGCAAAAGCTATGTTTATTCGTGTGTTTGTGGACCTTGTTATACAATATGTATTATTGTTCTATTTTATTTGTCATTATTTGAGGATTCAAAGGCTAGGAATCAAGCTAACACTTCTATCCAATAGTTTTTGGTGTTGAATATAGCATATTTTAGCGTTGGGAACTTGGGATTTGCAAAAAATGGTCGATCAATAGTCGACCGATAAAATCAATAAATCGGGCAATTTCTGATTAATATCTAATCCCTAGCTGACCAAGACGCTAACAATAAGCAATATCCTCAACATTGGCCATGACAGACTTGGATTCTGACATTTGGGACCCACGAGGAAAAAGCCTATCCAAGGTGGTGTCGACTTACTAGTCAACAAGTGATTCTGCCAACTAGCCGCTGGATTGAAATCCAACATCTGTCATATATCTTCTATCTCGTGTCTTCTTCCTCCAGCCGGCCAAACCAAACCACCTCGTCGATTCAACCTGCTCACGCCTCCCACGGCTAGCTGCGCCTCCTCCGCCCTATCGCACCCTCAAACTTTGGCCAGTGCATCCCTCTATTCCCCGACATGTCCTGTTATTCTCTGGCGATGTCAGCCCCAACACGCATCCGCACCCGAACCAGTCAACCCTCGTACTCCCCTCCTCCCGCGACTAGACTGGCGCATCTTCCACGGCTCCTGTTTGTTCCGTCCGAGGCGTCGACTTCGTCCTCTGCCTTGGTTCGCTCACCATGTGAAGTGCGCTGCCGTCTGGCCTTGTCAACGTGGTCAACAACCGAGAGGAATAATGAGATGACCATACATGGAGAGGATTATAGTAGGGACCCACCAGGGTCATGGCAGTACGCAAGCAAGTGCCTCATTATTACAATCCCAAAAAAGTGGTTCCTCCTAATGGTTGGACATCTGGGGCCCACGCCATTGTGAACATGGTCAATAAATGAGAGAATTACACAACGAGCGGCTAACACCAGGGACCTAGCAGGTCGCGCAGTTGTTATTTACTTTTTTTAGGAACAAGCAGTTGTTATTTATTAGTTTTAGAGACGGATCAGGGTAACAACGGGGTTGTGCAGGGGTTGTGGTCCGTCTAGCCATGGTTTTATTTTATGTTTACCACATCATGAGCCCAGTTGTGTTTTTTTATTTCTAAAAATGGCTTGCCCAGTTCTTCCTTTTTTAAAGAAATACCCAACGTAGGCCTACTTGCTTTCTCAGCCCTGCTGGGCTGCAAATCTTTCAAGGTGAGAGCGTTGTATTTGCTTGCCCATAAAATGAAGTAGTAAGAAATGGGATGTAAATTTTAGAAACACAGCAAACCGGCAATTAGTTGCAAATATCTATTTTTTTAAGATTTCTAGATTTCGAATTTAGTTGTTTTTTGCGGGAAAATTATGCTGGATTTTAAATTGATATACATTTATTATTTTTAAATTAGTTTGAATGTGATCAAAATTTCAGGATTAAAAACAGTTCGGACCGCACCGAAATATGATAATTTCGTTGAATTTTAACCATGGCCAGAATATGGGCTGTAATGGTAACAAAAAGAATATGGGCTTGAAAAAATCCTTAAGAATTAGCCAATGGGCTGTACATTTATTAGCAATAATGGCAGATGGGTTGTATGTTGTTTTCCACATATTTGAGGCTGACTTGTGGGCCTACTAGATGGATGCGTACGCTTTACTAAAAAAAAGGTTGACGCGCACGCAAGGCTGCGTCAACTTAGTTAACACACAAGAGCAGTGACTGTTGGATGTCCATCCAATGGCCACGGTGATTCTTCAATCTCTGCTCTTCCTGCTCCAGCCGCTCAAACTAGCACCAGCGGGACTGCCTGCTCCCTCCTCCCATGGGCGGTTGTGCTGCCGTGCAAGCTTCACCGCCCCACCCTAATCCGAACATGGGCCTGACCATCCCTCTACTCACCCAGACCTCCTGTTATTCTCCGGCGACAACGGCCTCACCATCGTACTCCCCTTCACGTGGGAAACAACTACTGAGTCTTCCTCGTCTTCGGGTGATTCCCTTCCTAGGCCTCGCCGTCGTCCACTTCCTTGGTACTCTCGGTGTGGCGTGGTCAACTTGGTCAAGGAATGACTTCCATCGGAAGAGGACTGTACGTGGAGAGGCTGACAGCTTGGTCCATGACCACAGCAAGGAAGTGCCTGCTTAATACGTGCAAAGTAATGATTCCTCCACATGACAGCGCGGACCCACCAGAAGGGCCTCTATATTTTGCGAAAAATAAACATTTTCCCCTTGACAGCTAGGACCCACCAGCTATATCTTCGGACGCAAGAAAGTGCCTCCATATTAGGCGCGAAAAAAATGATTCTCCCCCCTGACAGCTGGGACGCAACAGCTATATCTTTGCACGCAAGGAAGTGCGTCCTTATCCTCCCTGACAGCTGGGACCCACCTGATCGAAGCGTACGTAGCCTTGTCTATCTGGTCGCGAACGTGTACGTACATACTGGTCGATTGGTCTCTCTACAACGATCAATCGTGGCCAAGCAAGCATCAGGACATGTAGTAGTAGAGCCCCCAACATAGGAGTTTAGGCAGTCCAGTCTAAACTGTGTACATGTACGTACAGCAAGATGCCAAAAAATACGGCCACGTACGTACATACGGGGGCGGTCTCGAATGCCTACTCGCACATACGTACGGCCAGGGCTCGTGTACATGGAGAGGCAATGGACGACAGCAACAACGTCCTATTCATCGGAAGCCACCCGGCTGGGTTGGAACGGAGAAACTGCGTCGTGTTCATTAGGAGGCAACGGGTTGCGTCGTGTTCATCGAGAGCCAATTGGCTTGAATGGAACAGCCGAAATGGGGTGGTGTACCGCAAAATGGAAGAAACAGACTTGTGTTTGAGCTCCTATGGTCGAATCGGGGTGCAATTGATCGGGAGGGGTGTGGCGTACCGTAAAACAGAAGAAATGGACTTGTGTTGGAGCGCCGACGGTCGAAACGGGGTCCTGTTCATCGGGACGGGTGTGGCGTCCTGTAAAACGGGACTCCACGGACTACTGTTCATCCACCTTCTACTGCCTCGCTCCAGCCTCCACGGGCTACTGTTCATCCACCGTCGACTTCCTCCAGCCTCGACCCGCTACTGTTCAACCATGGCTACTGTTCATCCACACTCCACTTGTAAGTTCATCTAGTGCCACCCCTTGTTGGTTTTTGAGTATTGACAACAAACTTGGTCGAGGTACTAATGTGTTTGTGAGAATTGCAGAACAACACAGGTAGTAGTGCCTCATTGATTCGGTTTACCTACCAGAGATGACCCGTAAAAATGTGTGAAGACATTTAAGACAAAGGAGGTCTGTAAAGATATTCACAACAAAGATTATGACTCGAGAAGACATTCACGTGAAGACTATGGAGTGCGAATACAGAGTTGTTTCATAGTTTCCTTTTCTTCTTTGTTGAGTCATAGGAACCACCGTACTCTTAAGTGGGGTCCAAGTGAACTGATGTGATGCTCAACCAAATCCTATGTCTTCGAGCGAAGACAATGAGAGCAAATCTTATCCAGAGCTGGATGAGTCAGCTTTACTTGTAGCCCAAGTCAAGCTGCCGCGTTTGTTTGAAATCTTACCGGTGGACACGTGTCAGTTCCTTAGTGACCCAGGGTCATTTCGGACAAATTAGGTCAGGTTTCCTCCTGGCTATAAGTAGCCCACCCCTTACACCTTAAATTGGTGGTTGCTCAGAGTTACTGCACGACTTTTGTCGTTTGAGAGCAACCCACCTCCGAAGCATTTTAGAGAGAGATCCTTGCGAGGACAATGCCCAAAACACCCAGAGCCAAAGAGTGTTAGGCATCACTTAAGTGCTTCTGTCCGCGTGATCTGAAGACTTATTACACTTGAGGACTGTGAATTCTGCAGTCGGTTAGGCGTCGCGTTCTTAGCATCCAAGAGTCATTGTGAATTTCCGGTGAACGAAGTCTGTGAAGGTTTGGAAGTCTAGCTTGAATACTTACTAGACTGATTGGGCGAGGACTAAGTGTCCTTAGCTCAAGGGTAATAAGGTGAAGACGCGGTATTCTGAGTTGAATCTCAGCCTCCCTAACTAGACGTACAGTTGTCATAGCAACTGGAACTGGTCTAATAAATCCTTTTCCTCACCAAGCAACTGGTTCTATCTCCTACCTCTCTTTACTTACAGTTTGTCTTCATGAATTCATTGCCTGCTTGCATGATCTGATTGGCTTCACTATGTGAAGATTGTTGTTGTTTTGGCTTCATACTATCTTCCATCCTGATCCTTACTACCTAGCTTCTAATAGTCTTCGTGCTTTCACTTCATTGTTTACTTGACTATGGCTTGTCTAGTGTAGTCTACCTTCCGCTACATATCTATAGGTTCATTTCTACTGTTTGTATTCGAAACCCCCATGTATTGAAGACGTTCATAAAAATCGCCTATTCACCCGCCTCTAGTCTATAACTAGCACTTTCAATTGGTATCAGAGCAAGGTGCTCCCTTGTTCTATGTGATTCAGTTTAACCACCTGGAGTTTTAGCTTTGTCGACTATAGGGATACTCAAAGTCTCCGTTGTGTGCCCTGTCTTCGATGGCACTGATTACCCTACTGGAAGAATAAGATGCGCATGCATCTTGAAGCCATTGATGTCGACCTCTGGTATGTTGTCAAGAACAGCGTTCCCAAGGCTGGTGAAGGTGTCACCCCCGCTGATGTCAAGAAGTTCATTCAACTGGATTCTACTGCCAAAAAGATCATCTATGGTCATCTGACCAAAGGACAGTATGGTCGTGTGAGTGCTCCGGAAACTGCGAAGCTAGTCTAGGACTGGCTCTCCAAGGTCAAAGAAGGCGTCTCAACCCAGAGAGACTCAAGGATCAGTATTCTTCGCAACCGCTTCAAGAGAAATGACAATGAGAATGTCCAGTTGACGTTTGATCGCCTCACTGATATCACAAATGAGCTTCATGCACTCGGCGCCACTGAGATCACCAAGCATGAAATCATCAAGACACTCTTGCGATCACTCGACAGCTCATTTGACACCCTGGCCCTGATGATTCAAGAACGCCCTAACTTCAAGACTCTCGATCCGTCTGACATACTTGAGAGGCTCAACACACATGAGTTCCAATTATCTGAGAAGAATATCTATGGTCCCAACTATGGCCGTACTCGTGCTTTGAAGGCAAAAGTTGTTTCCTCATCTGAAGAAGAATCTGACTGCAGTTCTGGGGATCCTGCAGACATTGGAAAGGAGCTTGCTATGCTTGTGAAGAAGTTCCAAAAATTCACAAAGAAGAAAGGCTTCAGAAAGTCTTCAAGATCCAGCACGAGAAATGATGATGCTTCTACTCATGACCACAAGAAGAGAACATGCCACAAGTGCAAGAAACCTGGTCACTACAGCTCTGAGTGTCCACAGTGGGACAATGAAACCAAGAAGAAGAAGAAGAAGCAGAAGAAGAAGAAGAAGAAGAAGAGCAAGGAATATGATTCTGATGACAAGAAGAATAAGAAGAAATCCTTGAAGTCTTCTTCCAAGTCTTCGTCGAAGTCTTCATCACACAAGAAAGAGCTCGTCAAGCAAGGCTCGTGCGTTTGTTGGCAAGGAGATGGATTCAGAGGAGGAGTCTACTTCTGAGGAGGCGAAGGTGGAGTCTGAGGAGGAGTCCGATTCAGGCGTGGCAAGCCTGGCTCTAGCTTCAGCGTATGTTGCCAAGTCCATCTTCAACACTGAAGACAATGGCCTCGTCACCAACACTGATGCTAATGATGAGGATAACTCTGCTCCCACCTACTGCTTCATGGCACGTGGTGCCAAGGTAAACTCACGCGATGCTTACTTTCAAACATCAAGTGAAGATGACTCTGAATGTGAATCTAAACCTAGCTACAAAACACATGCCAAAATTGCAACTGAACAACAGAATGCCATGGAACATATTCAAAAACGGTTGGACAAAAGTGATGACCTTTTGTACGCGGAAATGACCCGATCTCAGTCCTTAATAGAAGACATAAAAAATATTCATGCTAAGTACGAGGAACTTGAAAGTCGTCATGAGACGCTCTCAACTACTCATGAAAAGCTCTCATATGATTATCTTCAAAGGAAGCAAGAGCTTGAGAACTTGAGATCAGCTCATGAAGATCTTCAGAAGGAGAACGAGTCACTCCGTGCTCAACAGATCAGTTCCGCTCAGGAAGGATTTGAACCACCATGTCTAAAATGTCTTGAGCATGATAAAGTTGTCTCTGTTGCTGAATGTTCTACTTCTGCTACTGTTGCAATATCTTCAACTGCTGATGTGGTAACTAACCCCTCTACTAAGGACACCACTACTATCACTACTAGGGAAAACATTATACACAGAACATTAGCAGTAGCGCGGGCTAAAAACGCACGCTGGTGCTAATTAGCAACAGTGCGGTGTTGTAAAGGGCGCTACAGATATAGTTATAGAAGTAGCACGCCCGAGTACAAAAGCACTACTACTAAAATTCCCACGTCTTAGCCGATAGGCTGCACATAGTAGTAGCGATCTTCACGAATCAGCGCTACCGCTATTTGCTTTGTAGCAGCGTGTTTACGCTGAGAGGCGCTACTGCTAAAGTAAATAAAATTAAATGGAAAGAAAATACAAAAGTAAATGAAAATGAAAGAAATACAAAAAGGTGAAAGGAAAACAAATAAAATTTAAAGAAAAATAAATGAAAAAGTGGAAATAAGAGAATGGTATAGAAGTAGCGCACTTCCCGGAATGTGCTACTGCTACTTCTGACTAAACCGCTCGATTCGTTTTCCCCAACGGCCACTTCCCCCAAATCACATCTCCTCCATTGTCGCCATGCAATTGCCGCCTGGCCGGGCCGACGCGCTCTCCGTTCCTCTCCCACCACAACTCTGCCCCGACCACGGATTCGGCGCTGCCCCGACCCCGACCTCGGCCGCGCCCTCCATGCCGGGCCCGAGCCCCGACCCCGACCTCGACGCCGCCTGCCCCTCCCTCGCCACAGTCACGTAAGGCTCTGCCTCTCCTCTCCCCTACCCTCATCTCTCTCTCTGCTAGGGCAATTTATATGTGTGTTGATGCTGTGTTGATGTTCATATGAACCCTAGGTGTTCATATGAACCCTAGACTTGTTTAGGGCAGTAGGCATTTTTTTAGCATTTAGGAAAAATGATTAGCATTTTTTTAGGAAATTAGCTAGGGCAAACTTTTATGAAAATGCCTAAACAGTAATTTCATTTGCATATTGTTTTTATATGATATATGTCATTGATGTTCATTTGCATATTCCATTATTGAAGTGGTTAGATTGTGCCCAAGTGGCTTTGTTGTTTCCAGGAAATGAAGCCGAGTGGCCTATGTTTTGCCGGAATGTTGATTCATTTCCGGTCCGGCAAATTTCAGGTTCTCGATTTGTCCACTTTTTAGCAAAAGTCATGCCGAAATTTTCCGTGAATTTCGGCATGACTTGTGCTACAAACTAGGACAGATCGAGTGCCCGGGATTTGCCGCACCGGGAAGGAGTCAACGTTCCTGCAAAGCATAGGCCTTTTTTATGTCATTATTCATTTTATTAGATATAGAGTTACTTGACTAGATTTAATCGTAAGAACTAGTTGAATTAATAGAACTAGTTGAACATGTCACATTTGTTGTTATTTTTTTAGTTAAAGCAATTTTCCATGCATCGACGTCGACGATGCCTATCCCGCATCCTCGTCGTCGAGTCGGCGGAGGACACCTGCATCACCAGATGGGCCATGTCCGTGACTGGGCTCCGCCGGGGTGGTACTGGGAGGCGCTACCTACCGGGGGCGCAGGTTGGTGAGGAGCCAGCCTATTGTTGACCCGAACCTTCTTCGGTGGCGGTCGTGTGGGCCAGTGACGGTCCAGAGGCTCGAGGACCCCGCGGAGGTGGTGCGTCACCGTGTCAGTGAGGAGGACGTGCACGTCCGTCGCTACTTGTTTGCGTTGGAGCACAGGTTCTCCAATACCTGGTAGGTTCTCCAGGGATCTTACTGGAGCTATGATCCTGTCATGGTTCCTTCTCTTTGGGTGTCCACCGCCCGCGCCGATAACTGTTGTGCGCTAGGGTTTTATTTGTATTAGTGATGTTATATGTATGTGTCGGTGTACTAAAGTAAGGGTACCCTAGTACCCCGAACTTGTGCACGGGCAGTCGCAGCGTCCCCGCGGCAAGCCTCGCCGGGCGTCCGCCAAGACCCTCCGCCGCCTTTCGGAAGACAAGACCCCGGCAAGAGGAGCGTGCCGGGAGGGCCTCTCTGGGCACAGACAAGGCCCCGACAAGAGGAGCTTGTCGGGAAGGCCACTCCAGGCACGCAGAAGACAAGGCCCCAGCAATGTGAGCTTGCCGGAAGGCTCGAGCGCGACAAGTCTCCGAGCGCGACAAGGATTCGGCCGTGGCAAGGCGCTTGCCGCGGCATGCAACTTCTCTCCGTCTCCGCTCCAGCTCACCCAGCGACGTGTCGCCATGGGACCGTTCCATGGGCGCGTGTCGAGCAGCTGTGCAGCCAGCGGAGAGCAGCGATGAGCGGCGCTGACAGGCTCGCCATCGTGGCGAGCGGAGGCGCACCTGACGGTCTCTGGTACACTGTTTGGGCGACAACGACGGGCATTTATTGCTTTTGTCCCTTGCCGTCAGAGTTAGGTATTTTGCACTGCATAATCGCTCAAGTAGGTGTACCAACTCATGTTTTTACATTTGTACCCCCGCCTATGTTGCCACCTGTCGGAGACCCCTTGAGCATATAAAAGGAGGCCCGAGTGCAACGTAGAGGGGGTTCGGTTCGAGTTCCGTTCAGTTCAGTTGGCCAGGTTCGTCTCGTTGGGTTCAGGCGACCCACTCGAGACCAAATATACTTACGCTAGGTTTTGTAGCCCTCGTTGCTCCCTAGCAAGAACACAATAGATCAGACAAGCAACAGTAGGAGTTTTATCTCTCCGGAGAGCTCCGAAGCTGGGTAAACCGCCCGCGTGCATCGCCTCGATCCGCTCTTCGTGCGACCTCCGCCCCCCTCCGAACCACAAAGGGGCCTGCTCCGCCGGGCCCCATAGGTGTCCGTGGGTACGATCAGCCTCCCCGACATCTCTGGCGCACCAGGTAGGGGGGCGTCGAGGCCGTGTGAATCCGATCCGGCATTCGCGCGAGCAGCATCGTCAACATCTTCCTCAACATGCTACCGAAGAAGAAGGCTTCGGCGGCAGCAGAGCCATCCGCGTCGTACCCACCCTTACCGCAGCAAACGGGTGGTGGTGCAGACGCTGGCGGAGGAACGGGCGCCGACGAAGGTGCTCGCGACGTTGCCAAGTCCAAGGACAAGGCACCGCAAACCTCGGCGTCCACGCATCCCCCGCGCCCGTCTCAGGAGACGCGGGACCAACAACGTCATGGCGTTCACAATGCCATACGCTCGCTGGATCGAGACCCTCAAGACCAACATGCGGCGCCAACATGCCGGGCGCTTAGTGAGATACGGTGCGCCAGACGGGCGCTGCTCCTTCTAACGTAGTTAGAAGTCCGAGCGTGTCCCGCCTCGCACCGCTTCTCCAATGCCGCCTACTACTCAAAGCGAGGTTATGGCGAGAGCTCAACTGCTCCTCGACTACCCTCCAACGGCCGACAAGGTCGACGAGTGGAGGGCCACTATCCAGAGCCTCATCGGCTTTGCCAACGGCGACGCTCCGCGGCAATCAATGCCATCATTGCCGCGGCGAGACGACAAGGCACGAGCCGGTGGCGACGAGACTGTTGGAGGTGCAACCACCGCGGACTCTCCGCCAAGAAGGCCAAGATCGCCGACTCAACGGATCCACCTCTACAGCGACTCCACTGCGTCGTCAGATCCGCGGACTCGCTGCGATCAGCGCCAAGTTCTTCACGAGCGACAACAAGAGGACGCTCGAACTCGCATCGAGCACCGAAGAGAAGCGCGACGTCAGTCCGACAAGCACGCTGGGCCTTCTGTTGACATGCGCGCGCCAGAGGAGCCAGGCGACTTGCCGTACGCGGTAGGTTGCTCTGCGTTCACTCGTGAGCTGCGGCAAGTCCAGTGGCCCAGCCAGAAAAACTTCAAACCAGACGTGCCGAAGAAGTATGATGGCAGGACACACCCGTCGGAGTTCCTCAGCATCTACACCATCGCGGTGCAGGCTGCGGGGGGACGGGACGATAAGATCCTCGCCAACTACTTCCCGCTCGTACTCAAGCCCAACGTCAGATCTTGGCTCATGCACTTGCCGGACAGTTCCATATCCTCTTGGGCAGATCTGTGCCATCAGTTTGTTGGCGCCTTCACAGGTGGCCACAAACCTCATGGCCAAGAGAGTGACCTCCACTTGCTCGCCTAGAAGGAAGGAGAGTCCCTGCGCGCAGTGTCCCTATTTCCTCTTTGGTGCTAAGGAGGCAAGCGCACACAAAGAGTACCGAGGCATCAGGCAAAGGTTGCCATATTGGTGCAACAAGACCAAGACCAGGAGGACGGCAAGGCGGAGGTCATCGTGGAGCCCAAGACGGCGTCACCCTAGAGATTTTCGTAGGCGAAGACCGCTTTTGTCAGGATAGCTTGTACTAGCTGTGCCCCTTCAAATTTGCCCGCCGTTGTTGGATCCCTTCCCGCTCAACATTTGGGAAGAGGACCAGGGCCTATATAAATAGAGCTCCATAGTAGAGGCATCTGATCTTAGCTTTATCCAATTAGATCGAGAGCCTAGCCACGAGAACACCTCAACCTCAGGAGGCTGTTCTCCCCTTGTACTGTTCATCATCAACCCCAGAGGCAATCCACCACCACCACACTGGAGTAGGGTATTACACCACAACGGTGGCCCGAACTAGTATAAACCCCGTGTCTCTTTCTGTGTTGTGAGTCCGTCGAGTTTGTCTGCAAGATCTTAGTGAGCTAGAGCGTAGATCGATAGGAGGGAAAGACTTCATGCGCACCCCAATGTTCGAACTTTAAGGGTTTGCCGGAACCCCACATCCGATAGTTGTAACACTTAAACTTGATGGTTGTCTGCTACTACTTCTGCCACTATGTGATGTGATGATAAATTCCGCATGAAGTCATTCAGCAGACGTCCATTTTTCATTATGCATGTTATTCTCTTTGTTATATCTTTGTATGCATGATGAATTGTCTTCATAAGTTGAAGAGGATCTCCACAAAGTAAAACCTGCCATGTGCATTTGCATTCAAAAGTAAACTACCTATATGCACATCTTTAGGGGGAGCCTTTTGCCACTTATGAAGACAATGCCTTAACCCTTAAACTTTCACATACTTTTATCCCCGTTGAAAACTTCAACTAGTCTGTCATCAATCACCGATAAGGGGGAGATTGTAAGTGCATCTAGTGCCACCCCTAGTTGGTTATGGAGTATTGACGACAAACTTGGTTGAGGGACTAATGTGTTTGTGAGAATTGCGAGAATCACAGGTAGTAGTCCCCCATTGATTCGGTTTACCTACCAGAGATGACCCCTAAAAATGTCTGAAGACATTGAAGACAAAGGTGGTCTGTGAAGATATTCACAACAAAGATTATGACTCGAGAAGACATTCACATGAAGATTATGGAGTGCGAAGAAAGAGTTGTTTCGTAGTTTCCTTTTCTTCTTTGTTGAGTCATAGGAACCACCGCACTGTTAAGTGGGGTCTAAGTGAACAAACTGAGACTGACCGATGTAATGCTCAACCAAATCCTACGTCTTCGAGCAAAGACAATGAGAGCAAATCTTATCCAGAGCTGGATGATTCAGCTTTACTTGTAGCCGAAGTCAAGCTGTCGCGTGTGTTTGAAAACTAATCGTTGTACACGTGTCAGTTCCTTAGGGTCATTTCGGACAAATTAGGTCAGGTTGCCTCCTGGCTATAAATAGCCCACCCCCTACACCATAAATTGGTGGTTGCTCAGAGTTAGTGCATTTGAGAGAGAGATCCTTGCGGGGACAAACCCAAAAACACCCAGAGCCAAAGAGTGTTAGGCATCACTGAAGTCTTTCTGTCCGCGTGATCTGCAGACTTATTACTCTTGAGGACTGTGAATCTTCCAGCCGGTTAGGCGTCGCGTTCTTAGCATCCAAGAGTCATTGTGGATTGCCGATGAACAAAGTCTGTGAAGGTTTCAAAGTCTACCTTGAAGACTTACCAGAGTGATTGGGTGAGGACTAAGTGTCCTTATCTCAAGGGGACTAAGGTGAAGACGCGGTCTTCTGAGTTGAATATCAACCTCCCTAACTAGACGTACATTTTTCACAGCAACTCGAACTAGTCCAACAAATCCTTGTGCTCACGAAGCAACTGGTTCTATCTCCTCCCTCTCTTAACTTACAGATTGTTGTCATGAAGTCATTGCCTGCTTGCATGATCTGATTGGCTTCATTGTGTGAAGACTATTGTTGTTTTGGCTTCATACTATCTTCCATCATGATCCTTACTACCTAGCTGCTAATAGTCTTCGTGCTTTCACTTCATTGTTTACTTGCTATGGCTTGTCTAGTGTAGTCTACCTTCCACTGCATATCTATAGGTTCATTTCTACTGTTTGTCTTCGAAACCCCCATGTATTGAAGATGTTCATAAAAATCGCCTATTCACCCCCCTCTAGTTGATAATTAGCACTTTCACCACCGACTACTGTTCATCGAGCCCTCCACGGGGTTCTGTTCATCCACCCCCAACCGGCTTGGCGGCCTCCTCGATCGGAGTCCTATTCATCCAGCGACAACGGCCTCTACATACTACCACGGGGTCCTGTTCATCCAACCCCCACCGAGAACTGTTCATCCAACCCCCAACAACGGTCACTGTTTATCAAGAGGCAGGTTCGATCGGCTTCAGTTAGTAGCAGTAGCGAAGGAATCACTCGAGTTCAGTTAACAGTCAGGGATCGATCGCTTGGGTTCAGTAACGTACCTAGTGCAATCGCTCGGGTTCAGTAAGTGAACACCTCGCTCCGATTCAGTAACATGCGCGTACGTGTACGAGAGATACGTGCAAACCTCCATGCATCGCTCGGCTCTGACCACCCACCGTAACCAGGAACTCCCCGATATTTTCCACGCCCTCACTTCTACCACGATTTTTATATCATGCAGGTGCGTCCCTGGTCCGCCCAGGACAAAAAAACCCATTTTCTGTCATGATTTTTTGTCATAGAAGTAATAGCCCACCACATCGTCATACAATTGTCATAGGCATGACATAATTATTTTTTGTTCGGCCCATAATGTCACGGATGTGTCTTTTTTTGTAGTGCAGATGCTATCGAGAATGCTGTCCAGAATCATCACACCGAGAACACAACACAAGGTTGGGCTACTGGGTGGCTATCTTTGATATCCTAGTTTCACTTTGCGGGAACGTTTGCACCTTTTGGCTCATGTATATGATTATGTCACTAGCATCCATATGACAGAGAACCCGGGCCGACGTGACTAGCCGTAAACCAAGGTGGCGCAAAAATACAATTATACAGGCCCAATCATTTCCGGTCGTAAGTACACCCCACACAGTCAGGCCCAGAAAAATTTGTATGTATGTACATTCCACACAGTCAATCCAAGGAATATGTTTCCGTTCGTATGTACATCCGGCACAGTCAATCCAAGAAGTACGTTTCCGTTCCTATGTACATCCCACACAGTCAATCCAGGGAAAACGTTTCTGTTCATACATACATCACACACAATTTTCCCCATTAAATCATTTGTGATAGCATTGCCACTGCAGACGATATTAATAATTTTACCGTTTGCATTATTGAATGCATCACACATGGCGCGTAGGAGAAACTTTGTGGTATAGGCTATCCATCACACACACTTTTTATGTGGTAAACATTTGCGCGTGGTGGCATAGCGCAAACGGTTTTCAAGAGGAAATTGTGTGTGATTGGTCATTTATTCAACAAGATTTCTCGCTACAAACTGTGTGCATTGTCTAACGTCATCACCCATAGTATTTTATCAATAACCGTTTGCAATAGAAAAAAACCAAATTAGCATGCAAATTAGCCTATTTATTAGTATCCATTTATTAATTAACTTGACATTTCATATTAAGCACATAATATATTTGATTTCCGTATTATGGAACCAGTATTTCATAATTGAAATACATCAGAGTACATTTAGCTTAGCATGTAGTTACACCATATAGGCATATATCTAGCTACCCCATTACACAACTGCACCAACACCAAGTTTCACATTTAACATCTATAACCTTTGAAAATTAGCATCAGAGACGGTAGATAGACAGATGAATCTCATCTAGAAAACTGCTGAAGCAGAAGGAAAATATTGAGCCTTCATTGATGTTGAAGCTCCTTGCAACTTTAGGCCAGTGCCTGTGGATGATTGACCATCCATCATTCGTCCTCTTGAGGAAGACTTCAATATTGTACCATGGGTGTTGTATGAATACCTTCCTCGCCTCCTGACCATACAGGTGGTTTCAGATGTAATTGTCACATACCTAGCTTTAACCCTGCCTGTCTTTGCATTAGCATCATGCATCATGTTTAAATTTTGTTAAAGTTGAGATGGGGATTGATCAAACCCTAGCACCAGAAAGAACCCGAAATGCCTTTGAAAATGTTCATGATTCCTGATAAATGTGAAAACCTCTACCAAAAACGATGAGCAAATTTCTTGGACATTTATGGATTTTTGAATTAACCCATATTATAATTGAATTGGGGCATTTGAATTCTATAAATATATTAAATGCTCCAAATATTCTGGAATCATTTGTGAGCTTTTGGAGTAATCCAAATAGTCCCCACAATTTCTCTCAGAAGTTTTAAAAATGAATTAGTATTTTTACCAATTCAAAACAAAATAAAAGAAATAGAAAAACCGAAAAGAGAGAGAGAGAAGGACTCACCCGGGCTTCTTACCAGAACCGGCCCAGCTCCTATTCTGGTCCAGCCCACCAGGGGCTCCCCGGTCTTCTTCCTCCATTGACAGAAGGACAGAGGCGTGTGGCCACCGCCCGCCGGCACGCGAACCACCACCTCCTGCCTGGATGCTTGCATCCCCGGTGCCCTGGATGTCTCTGGCTCCGCCACGCACCTCCCCCGGCCCTCTCACTCTCCCTCGTGCTCCCCCGTCCTCTATTCTCTCTCTCTCATACGGCCGAACACCGGCGATGCCGCCGCTCACACTGCACGCAGCCACAGCCACCCCCGGGCCTCATCGTCGTGACCACGAGCTCCACCAACCTCTGTAGCACCACTCCGCCGAAGGAAGCGAGCCTGAAGGGCCTCCATCGTCTCCACCATCGACTTCCTCACCACCGGCCGCCGAGGATCTTCACTGGCGATTCTCCACCTTTGTCGCTTCCCCGAGCTCGCTGACCATCTCGACGTGACCCCTTTGAGCCTCTGGTCGATTCCCCTCTCCTCCATGCGTCGATTTCGCGCTCTAGCCGTAGATGCACGAAAGCCGAGTTGTGCTCGCCGCCGGCCATGATGTGGTCGTGGCCACAGTTGTTGTGGCTCACGCCCGAGCACTGCATGGTCGTCCTCACCGATGCTCGAACTTTGACCGCCGCCACGGGCTCTTTTCCTGTAAGCTCAGGCAACCCTAGCTCCTCCTGTTTGCTCCACCAGATGTGCTAGAATCCCAGCTAGCCGTAGCCGCAAACCGCAAGTAAAATGGTGCCCTGTAGCGAGCGCATGATGCACCTCTGCCGTCGGCTGTGGAAGTCGCTGGCTAACCTCCGGCGATGATGATGTGGCACAGTCATTAGGACTAACCCCCACCATTAGCCACCTCACTGCCAATGACAACCGGGCCCCGCTGCCTAATTAAACACGGCTTAGTGCCTGTTTAGTTTTAACTAACCATAGTGGCCCCACGCGTCAGCTTTGACCTTGCCGACGTGGCCCTTGACCGACCCTACCCGTCAGTGACCCAAGCCAGCAATGTGACACTAACCAATGGGTCCTATAGGTCAGGTTTGACCTGGCCGACCCAGTTGACCTGCTGACATCAGCCTTGCGCAATGCTGATGCAGTAATTATTTTCTGGAATTTAAATAAATCTTAAATGATTTATTTATTTCATAAAATACCCCAAACTTCAAAAAATCATAGAAATTAATCTATAACTAAGAATGGAACAATTTATATACGAAAATTATCAGAAAAATCCAAAGAATTTGTTTATGGCATTTTCATGCATGTTTGAGTACTTATGCCTGCTGATCTGGTCAAATCAATTAAATGGCATTTAAACAATTACATATGGAGTTTGATTTTGAACATAGGGTTCAAACCAACTTCATTTAAATCGTTGCTAGTTGCATTAGCTCAAATCATAGCATATTGCCATGTCACATTCATGCATCATACTATTGCATTGCATTGATTGTGTCTCCTCTGTGTTGCCGGTATTGGTTCCACCTCAGTAGACGTTGTTCCGACGATGAGTTCGATGACACTGATGAAGAGCTATACTATCTTCGGAAGTGCCAGGTAAGCAAAACCCCCATGTTCATTCTGATACAATCCCACTCTCTTGCTCTTGCTCTCCTTTACTGCATTAGGACAACAACGTGTCAATTGTTACATGCTGCAGTAGTTGAACCCATTTCCTCTGCATGACCTGCCTTTGCCACAGTAAATAGTTGAAACCCACTAGCTTGTTATGCCTGCTATGCTTAGAGTTGTGTTAGGTTTGATTCATCTAGGATGGATTGGAATGATGTGAACATGTCCTACTGTTGAGAGCTAACTGCGTGAACACAATTTGGTAAAGGTACCGATGAGAGGCCATGTAGGAGTACATGGTGGGTTGTTTTCCATTGGAACCGTCCTTAGGAACTGAGATCTGTTTGTGTCATTTAAGATCAGCTGCTACCACACGTTGGGCCCGAAAGCAATGGACCCTCTCGACTTATTAACCGCCCTTTTCCTCTGTCCAGGAGTTGCTTGTAGTTTCTGGTGTTTGTAGTATGCTAGAGGTCATGTGCAGCGCTGACCCTAGGGGTGGGCTGTGATGCGGTAGGCACGTGGCCCGGTGTATCGAGTCACCCGTTTGGTGCCTCGGGAACCCTGTACACATCGTTTGGGGCCGTTGACAACACCCCGACTGGATCTCCTTGCGGATGGAACCCGAATAGGCGATAAACCTGTACTAGAGACTTGTGTGGTTAGTGAGGTCATGACCGACACCCTCGCCAGGCTTCTGCTTGAAGGTTGTCGAGATACATGACGTGTACATAGCGGTAAGTGGCGAGAGCGTGTGTGAAGAAGTACACCCCTGCAGGGTTAATATAATCTATTCGAATAGCCGCGTCCACGGTGAAGGACTACTTGGTTGCTTATACAGTTCATAGACAAGTGAAAAGTGGATACTCTAAAATGCGCAGGATAAGCATGAGTGCTATGAGTGGCGTTCTCGTAGGGAGACGGGCGTGGATCCATAGTGGTGTATTGATATGGTGAATATGTGGACTCGTGTGCGCCACGTCAAAGGAGTTACCAGCAATGGTAGTACAGGATAGCCACTGAGTCAAAGCTGGCTTGCTGCAGTTAAAGTCCACAACCCCCGTTTTGATACTGATGCATATTTAGCTAGTTCTAATTTAAGTCTTGTTGGGTACATTTGTACTCACGTTTGCTTAATTTATGTTTTTGTAGAGATACTTCAGTCTCGCTAGTAGTTCCGCTTGGACTTCGATGTTTAGCTTGTTACCTCAGATATGATCTTGCGCCCTCGACAGGGTCTTTTAGAGATTCAGGCTTCTTAGCATTTTTCATTTGTAGTTGCCTGTACCGAGACAACTTAAGCTTTCGCATGTGCTCATTGCTTGTATGACTTGAATGTTGGGTCATTAGACCCATGTTTGTAATATCTGGCTCCTCGGAGCCTAATGAATAAATACTTTGAGTCGTAGAGTTTTGTTGTGATGCCATGTTGTATTTACACATATCGAGCATATTGTGTGTATGTTATTGAAATGCTTGGTATGTGTGGGATCTGACAACCTAGCTGTTTATTCTTGGTAGCCTCTCTTACCGGGAATGTCTCCTAGTGCTTCCACTGAGCCATGGTAGCTTGGTACTGCTCTGGAACACTTAGGGTGGCCAGCATGTGTCCTTCTTCGTTCATGTGTCTGTCCCTTCGGGGAAATGTCACACGTTGTTCCTTTAAGTCCTTGTAGCTTGCTACGACATGGGTTCATACGTTGTTGATCGACAGTTCGTTGCTGGGTCATGTATGCCTGTCCCTGTAAATTAGCGCCACCTTGGGTTTACGACTAGTCATGTTGGCCCGAGTTCTTTGTCATATGGATGCTAGCGGCACTATAATATACGTGAGCCAAAAGGTGCAAACGGTTCTGGGCCAGGTAAGGTGGAACCCATGGGAATACTGTGCATGAGGGTGCTAAGTGATATGATGTCTTACATGCGAGATCGGCGTGACCAAGGACCGGGGTCCTGACCGCTTTGGTATCAGAGCCTGACTCCTGTAGGATTACCAAGCCAAACTGGTCGAAGTTGAGTCTAGAAATTCTTTAGTTATGTAAGGGAATTGATTGTGGAAGGGAACGTCAGGCTATTTTTACTCCTTTTCCTTTGCCCTTCTGATCGAAGTCATCTTATCTTTCCTACAGGGTTAAGGAACTAGGCTTTCTATTCTTTCTATCAGGATCACGTCTTACTAATCCATAGGCTTATAGGATTGATGTATTCAAGTCTCAGTTCACTTTCTACTACTTCTGTATGTTCATTACTGGCCTCAGAACCTTGATATTGCGATGTTAAGTGGTTATGCCACCATTTTGCAGGATGTCTCAAATATTTTTGAGCATTTACAGTCGTTATGCTGTCCGAGTCATCCCAGGTTTCTAAATCGTCTGGTGCATTTGCAAATCCCTTCTTTCCGTTCTCGATGTTCCTTTGGGCCAGATTAACCCCACTAACCGCCAAGTTGAGGTACTCCGTTGCCTCGGCATATATGTTGAAGCCATTATTATGACCCTAGGCATCTTAGAGAACCACTCTGTAATCTAGCAATGCTTTGTATCCCCAGTGTAATGATTTTGGCCATCATTCTCAAAAGCATCTCGTGATGCCATTTAGTTAGCAGGCATTCTACCTCTGGGTTCTTGAACCAAGATACACCCTACTTACTTCATGTTGATTGTGTTTGCTATTTACTTGAGGGTATTTGTAACCTTTGTGATAGTCTTTGCGGTCTGTGGTATATCGTTCTTCCAATACCATGAGCCATTATGGCAGAAGTTCTTTTGAACCAAAAGATCATAACCAGAGTGCTCTTGATGAGTTCCCCATTCTATATTGTGACTCTGCCAGTCCTACCTCTCTGCATGGATTATCCGGAAGAAACCTATTGAACTTGGTTCGACATACTAATCTATGCATTCCCAACTCAGAAAGTTATATGTACATCTGAGTTGTTCATCCCTAATTGTATTCCGAACATCGTCTATCAATTGATAGTGAAGGGTAGTTGTGCATTCGTGTTATCGATGCCTATTATTCATGTGGTCTGTCAAGCCATTCTATTCTGGAATGACTAGGAGAAACAAACTCCAGTACCTCATCCAGATCGAGGATTGTGTCAAAGAAGTTGTGTTCCGCAGATCAAAATGTTAATCTAGGTTTTTTTTGTTCTACCCTGGAGTATTACCACCTTTATGTCAGGATTGTCATGAGGATTGCATCACCTCTTAAGAATTCTTGACGCAGTGATACTCCTCGCCATCATTATTTATTCCTCGGTCTTCATGTTGTTGCGACTGGAATGCCGACAAGTGAACTATGAAGTGTGAATTCAATACTCCTCGCAACCGTGTTGCTTGGTAGTTAAAGGACAATAATTTTGTTCTTAGTGTGTTGGTTATTGAATCATCATTCTAAGATAGATTGTGCTACCTAGTCCATTTTCCTGGTGCCCTCTTTGATCAATGAGTTTGGATTATGTTATTTCCTTGCTCTTTCTATCATATCGTCTTGCCCTGAAAAGCAAGATTGTTCTCGAGCTTAGTAACATATAGGTGTTTCGTGATTTTCCGAATATCTTCTTGGAAGTATTACCAGGTTGTCACCTGACCGCTATGTTGAGTTCGTGATCAAGTTGGTTTTTCTATAAACCACACTTTCTCCAAGGATCTATGTTGGATACTCCTGAACTAGTCGGATAAGCTAAACAATAACTTGGAGAGTTGGAAGATAAAAGCTTTATCTGACTCAATTCATTCCAAAGGGGTATCCTTGTGTGTGTGTGTGTGTGTGTGTGTGTTGAAGAAAGATGATATCTTCATTGATAGATCTTCATGATCAATTATTGGATCTATTATCTTGTCCAAACATTGATTCAAGTGTGGGCTATCGTCAAATCAAATTAGAACCAAAGATGTTTGTAATGTTTTCTTACTCGTGGTTGTTTCCTTGAGCATACATCATTATATCTTTTGGGTCTGACCAATGCTATCACATTGTTCACATAATGGTGGAATTCCAGTGATATGGAAATTCTGATGAGTTGCGGTTGATCCCAGCAGCATCATTTTGTCTCCTCCATGATTCGTGTTGAACATCAAGTTAGTCTTGGAAATTTTTGTAAGCATTATCTTCGTGTCCCGTTCATGGAGCCTATGTTTGGATGAAAGAAGTGACTTCCTCTAATTCACGTGCATTTGGTGCAAGTTTTCGCCATGAATTCGAGAAAGTTAGTTTTGCTTCCTCTAGAATCATCCCCAGTTTGTCATGCATGTGCGAAGTATTCCATGGTTTGATAGGCTCGCTATCTCCATTCCATGTGTAATTCCTAACACCAAGCCACTGATTGATTTGTTCAAGGAGAAGAAGTTCCTTCATAAGAGCTAATCATATGACTTATGTAAGGACTTCGTTATCCGCAATGATGGTTCCCAACCAGAAATTGGTAGTGTTTTGTTGTAAGACTACCATGTGGTCATGCTTGTCTGGGTCAGCATGTTCACATGTGAGTAGTAGAGCCAGCTCATGTTTTGGAGCTTACTACCGTAGTTCGTTTCTCGAGAATCTTGCAATGTAGTCTCGTCGATTTGTGTTGCAAACTTTCTTTTCTAGTCATGCTGTCTGAAATATCATATTACCAACCAGATCTGAATCTTAGGCAGATATGATGGTTGGAACTTTTCCAAGATCTATGATGTAGGTTCTGGCAAGGTTGATGTTTTGGCTGACACACCTAGCCGGAAGATCTATTATTGTAGTATCTTCAATGAGCAATTTGTCCATCTTCTCTATGAGGATTTCATGGACTTATTCTAAAAGTTGTTCCTTAGGGATCCTTGTGCTCTCAGTTTCCTCGATTGTACTATAAACATTCAAACAGTGGAATCACTCTGTACTATTGAGCTTTTCCCCAGTTACTAGAATCATTCCCAGCATTTGCATTTTGTTCCCAGCTTGCGCCTGCCATTGTGGCATTTTACTATGGTCTGCCTTCTCAGTAATTGCTGTTCGGGATCATCTTCAGAAGTTGTCCTACCATGGGCCCCATCCATTTCCGATGATAAGAAAAAAACATCCATTGCGTTGTCTTCAACAAGGTAGTCCACATCATCCATTCTAGTCCACATCATCCATTGCCATTCTTTTGAACTCCTTCAAATGATCGATTGTGATTGCCTTAGGCTGGTATAAGGAGTCTCAATGATCTCTATGTCAAAAGTAATTCTTTTTGCCATTCAAGGGAATACTTATACGAGTCACCTTCCCCAAGGTGTCCCGTTATGGAATCATGGCAATTACCTCCTCGCTACTTTGAAACCATGCACCATCCTACTCCAGCGTGGAATTCTTACCTACAAATTGAACCTCCGTTATCTATTTATTTCATCCCTCTCGATGTGTGTTTTGTGTATCATCTCAAGAGATGTTTCAGCGTATCACTCCATGAATTGATCTTGAGTTGCTCAATCTTCGAGAAGAATGATTCATGTAGAGTTTCCTTCTTCCATCATGGTGTTGTACGAAGTTCTTGAAAGAAAAGACGTCAAGACTAAGATGATGCAATGAACCAACGTCTTCGAGGAGGCTACTTGGATCGTGAAGATTGTGTTAGTTCTGTGTCCCCTCTGTCTTCTTACCTCACGTTTGAATCTCGGGATGATATTCTCGTTAGTGGGGGTGAGTTGTCACAGCACTAGCTTCAACCCTGCCTGTCTTTGCATTAGCATCATGCATCATGTTTCAATTTTGTTATAGTTGAGATGGGGATTGATCAAACCCTAGCACCAGAAAGAACTCAAGTAGGTTCAAATAAAATCTTTTTCAATGAACTAAAAATGCCTTCGAAAATGTTCATGATTTCTGATAAAGGTCAAAACCTCTGCCAAAAATGATGAGCAACTTTCATGGACATTTATGGATTTTTGAATTAACCCATATTATTTTTGAATTGGGGCATTTGAGTTCTATAAATATATATTAAATGCGCCAAATATTCTAGAATCAATTGTGGGCTTTTGGAGTAATCCAGATAGTACCCAAAATTTGTCTCAGAAGTTTTAAGAATGAATTAGTATTTTTACTAATTCGAAAAGGAATAAAAGCAATAGAAAAACTGAAACAAAAAAAAGAGAGAGAAGGCCTCACCTGGGACTCTTACCTGCAGCAGAGCTGGCCCAGCTCCTGTTCTGGCCTAGCCCACCAGGGGCTCACCGGTCTTCTTCCTCCTATGACAGAAGGACAAAGGCGCATTGCCACTAGCCGCCAGCATGCGCCCCACCACCTATTTCCTGGCTGCCTGCATCCCCAGCGCCCTGGATGTCTCTGGCTCCGCCACGCACCTCCCCCGGCTCTCTCACTCTCCCCCATGCTTCCCCCGTCCTTTGTTCTCTCTCTCTCGCATGACCGAACGCTGGCGACACTGCCCCTCACACTTCACGCAGCCACAGCCACCCCCGTGCCTCATCGTCGTGACCACGAGCTCCACCAACCCCTGTAGCACCTCTCCACCGAAGGAAGCGAGCCCGGACTGCCTCCATCGTCTCCACCGTCGCCTTCTACACCACCGGCCGCCGAGGATCTTCACCGTCGAGTCTCACCTTCGTCGCTTCCCCGAGCTCGCTGACCATCTCGATGTGACCCCTGTGAGCCTCCAGTCGATTCCCCTCTCCTCCCCGCGTCGATTTTGCGCTCTAGCCGTAGATGCACCAGAGCCGAGTTGTGCTCACCGCTGGCCATGATGTGGCTTTGGCCACAGTTGCTGCGGCTCACGCTCGAGCACTGCTGCATGCTCAGAAGCTCCTCAGCAAACTCACGCACCAACCAGCTCCTCCTAGCGTGCAACGCAACGTCGTCCTCACCGACGAACGAACTCCGGCCGCCGCCATGGGCTCAGTCCTGGTGAGCTCAGGCCACCCAGCTCCTCCCATTTGCTCCACCAGATGCGCGAGAACCACAACTAGCCGTATCCACAAACCGCGAGTAAAATGGTGCCCTATAGCGAGCGCACGATGCACCTCCACCGTCGGCTGTGGTCGTCGCCCGTTAACCTCCTGCGATGATGATGTGGCCCGACCATTAGGACTAACCCCCACCATTAGCCATGTCACTGCCCCGTCAACACGGTTTCGTGCATGTTTAGTTTTAACTAACCACAGTGGCCCCACGCGTCAGCTTTGACCTTGCTGACGTGGCCCTTGACCGACCCCAACCGTGAGTGACCCAAGCCAGCAATGTGACACTGACCAATGGGTCCTACAGGTCAGGTTTGACCTAGCCGACCCAGTTGACCTGCTGACATCAGCCTTGCGCAATGGTGATGCAGTAATTATTTTCTACTCCCTCCGTTCCTAAATAATTGTCTTTCTAGATATTTCAACAAATGACTACATACGGAGCAAAATGAATGAATCTACAATTTAAAACATGTCTACATACATCCGTATATTATAGTCCATTTGAGATGGCTAGAAAGACAATTATTTGGGAACGGAGGGAGTAGAATTTGAGCTGGCCTCCTGCCTGGGATCCTCCTAACTACTCCTGGTCATCGACAGCCGGGTGCACGTAGTAGTAGGCACCTCCGGTGTAGTAGGAGTCATCGTCGATGGTGGCGTTTGGATCCTGGGCTCCAACATCTGGTTGTGACAACCAGGTAGAAGGGAAAGTGGGAAAAGAGGGAGAAAAGCAACCGTGAGTACTCATCCAAAGTACTCGCAAGCAAGGAGCTACACTACATATGCATGGGTATATGTGTAAAGGGCCATATCAGTGGATTGAACTATAGAATTCCAGAATAAGAGGGGGATAACTAATCACAGTCAAGACTACGCTGGCAGCCTCCGTCTTGCAGCATGTAGAAAAGAGTAGACTGAAGTCCTCCAAGTAGCATCGCATAGCATAATCCTACCCGGCGATCCCCTCCTTGTCGCCCTCTTAGAGAGCGATCACCGGGTTGTATCAGGCACTTGGAAGGGTGTGTTTTATTAATTATCCGGTTCTAGTTGTCATAAGGTCAAGGTACAACTCCAAGTCTTCCTGTTACCGAAGATCACGACTATTCGAATAGATAAACTTCCCTGCAGGGGTGCACCACATAACCCAACACGCTTGATCCCATTTGGCCGGACACACTTTTCTGGGTCATGCCCGGCCTCGAAAGATCAACACGTCGCAGCCCCACCTAGGCCAACAGAGAGGTCAGCACGCCGGTCTAAACCTAAGCGCACAGGGGTCTGGGCCCATCACCCTTAGCACACCCGCACGTTGTGAAGGCGGCCGAAAGCAGAACTAGCCCCCTTAATACAAGAGCAGCCTTACGTTCCAATCCGGCGCGCGCTGCTCAGTTGCTGACGTCACGAAGGCTTCGGATGATACCACGACGCCGAGCCCATAACTGTTCCCGCGTAGCTGGTTAGTGCGTATAGGCCAGTGCCAGACTCACATCAAATACCAAGATCTCGTTAAGCGTGTTAAGTATCCGCGAACACCGACCAGGGCCAGGCTCACCTCTCTCCTAGGTAGTCTCAACCTACCTTGTCGCTCCGCCTCAAAGTAACAGTCGGGGGCCGTCGGGAACCCATGCCCACCTCTACCAGGATGGAGCCACCTGCCCCTTCAGCCCCCATCTCCGAACAGTATCATAAGTAATGAAACAATATCAAGTATATAGCATATGCCCGTGATCACCTCCCGAAGTGATCACGGCCCAGTAGTATAGCATGGCAGACGGACAAGAGTGTAGGGCCACCGATGGAATACTAGCATCCTGTACTAAGCATTTAGGATTGCAGGTAAGGGTAACAACTGTAGCAACAATGACAGGCTATGCAGCAGAATAGGATTAACCGAAAGCAGTAACATGCTACACTACTCTAATGCAAGCAGTAGAGAGAAGGAATAGGCGATATCTGGTGATCAAGGGGGGGCTTGCCTGGTTGCTCTGGCAAGAGAAGGGTTCGTCGTCGATGTAGTCGATCACAGGGGTACCGGCAGCGGTCTCGGGGTCTACCGGAAAGAAGTAACGGAGGGGGAACACAATAAATAACAGACCAATAAAAGAATCACAAAAGAATAACATGGCAATACGCGGTGCTAGGGGTGACCTAACGCAGTACTACGCATGTCGGTCGGAGAGGGAAAATATTCGGAAGTACTTTCCAGCTCCGGGAAATTATCGGTCAGATGAAACGGAGGGAAAAGTTCCATGTTCATCATGCTGGAGGTGTGTGGTATGTAAGTGAGTTGCATAGTCAGATTCGTCTAATTTTTCTGATCATCTTTCATATATAAATTATTTCGATCCAAGTTACGGATTATTTTATATGATTTTTCAAAGCTTTAAATATTTTCTGGATTTTTCTGCATTTATTTAATCGAATTGACCAAGTCAATTTGGTAGTCAAAAGGGGAGATGGTGGCCCACATGTCAATAGCTATACCTAAACAAATAACTAAAACTAGCTTAAATAAATGCGGGATCCACATGTAATAGGCTTAGACTAATTAATTATCCAACTAATCTAAACTAAATTAGTTTAGACCTAATTAAACTAGGCCGGCCACACACGGTCATGGCACTTCACGCCAAGACATAGCGCACACACACAATGCTAGGGAGTAACTCTATTCCTTTTAACACAAGATAGCATTTTGTGATTTTTGTAGGATTTAATCCATGCATTATGTGAAGCAGGTCCAACGGAACAAAATGAGGCTTGTTACGTCTACTTTCCGTTCATATAATTTTTATCCATGTTAGGACTTGTCTTATCGCTGTTTTGTGGCAGTTTAGAAGGCTAGTCATTGTAGAAATACAAAAGCTAGCTACCACAAGAATCGAATGTTACTATAGCCGTGTAGCATAGCAGACAGCCGCGGAGCAGCAAGCGGCATGCACTGCCGCGCATGCCGGGCGCAGGGTGGGACGGACGCGAGGCGTGGGCGGCGCCTTGAGTAGTGGCACGGGTGAGCGCGCCACAGCTTGGCGGCGACGACAGGCAGACTGCAGCAACGCATGGCGATGAAACAGCAGTGGGCGCGCGGGCGTCAGAGACGGGCCGTGGAAGAGGCGATACAGGGCGCATACTGCAGCGTGGACGTAGGGGCGGACAGTGTGCGAGCGCGTGCGGGAGGAGAGCTCCAGCCACGGCGGACTGCGGAGCCGAATCTCGCGGGTAACGGTGCTACGGCGACTACGGCACGAGGGAAAGAGGGAACGGGGTGGTGCTCACCGAGCAGGCGCAAGGAGGCCCATCGAGTGGCTTAGGAGCAGCAGAGGTGGTCGGTGTCGTCGTGGTTCTTGGGCGACCTGAGGAGGAAGAAACTTCGATCCGGCGCTGCAGCATGAGGAGCTCCAACGGGTGGCACCAGTTGATGCCGAGGAAGACGACGAAGCGGACGGACGCGGTCCTAGGCGGTGGGGAGGCATGGTGGCCGCGGTAGGACGAGATGACCGGCGACGCGGGCGCACGATGAAGTGGATCTGGACCGCGAAGGAGTGACGAGGGAGAGAGGGGGCGTGGGAAAAATATCTGCGCAGGGGGAGTGGAGCTGACGAGGCCGAGAGGGGGAAGGGCGCCTGCCTTATCCCCTCGCCGACGCCGACGAGGTGGTTCGGCGGGGCGTCGCTCCTGTTTTGACTGCACGAGGGGAACAGGGGGAGTAGGCGACCGGTGGGGGCTAGGTGGGCCAGCTGGCTGAGCTGGGCCGAGGCCCAGGGGCTTCTCTTATTTATTTAACTTTTTGGATCTCTTGTATTTTTTTAATTACATTTCTATTTTCCTTTTAGTTTATTTTATTTATTTATTTTAGTTTTGTAAAACATATTTTTTAGCATCTAAATTAGTAGTAATAATTAGGACACTGCCACAAAAGTTTAACACTACAATAAAATAGATTTGTATTTGTTTTATTATTAAAGGCATTTAATAATTGCTTTTAGCCCCTGTTTTAATTAGTTAAGGGCATTAAACCACTTTGCAAAGATGTTGGTTCACAGCCATAATTAGTTATGCAATATTTGCCACACTTTGCACATTTTAGTTTGCATGTTTGAGAATTTTAAATTTTGACTTTAATTTGAATTTGGAATTTGAACTGTGTTTGAATGCAAAGGGGGATTAGTAATAGTAAGAGTGATGCCATGGCACCATTAACATGGGATTACTGTAGCTTAATTATCCGGGCGTCACAATTCTCCTCCACTACAAGAAATCTTGTCCCGAGATTTAACGGGTGTAGTAATGGGGAAAGACTCGGGAAGGACAGATTTCAACACAAGATACGTACCTGGGGGCGATCTCAGTGAGCGTGGCATAGAGGCATCTCGAGTTCAACACAAGTGTGCTAGGCATGATATCACCTTACCGGGTCATACAAGGACCAATGTTATAACTCTTGAAAGTATGCTCCAACCAACATATACGACCAAGGTTCAGATCTGATTGGTGTTATGATACCTCAGACTTAGGATGCCCGAGAAGAAAAGGTGCAAAACAAATTGACGAGATGACATGGTAAGATTCTCGAGAAATGTACAATGGAAGCGAGTTCCGAAACAAGAGTTCATCATTAAACCAAGGGGAGGGTGAGCAGTCAGCTGATGGACTCAGCGACATATCATCGAGATTTCCAAAAAATGGATTTCCACAATTATGTGAACAAGAAGATAACATTTGTCATATCAAATGATATAATGATGTATGCTCGAGGGAAAACATACACACTTAAACATTGGTTGAAAGTTGCACCCGAAATATGGGCTCAGGGTGCATGCTCAAATTAGAGTGGTGATCCAATAACCAATAGTCTAAGAACGATCGGTTGACCATTAACTTGAAAGCAATAGCGTCGTTAGAAGTTTTGAATTCACACATCATAGTTCAATTGTCGGTTTTTCGATTAGAAACAACACGGGGACCAAGGAATGAACGGAGATGGCAGGAAGTATCACTTGTACCAAGAATGCATAAGAGGTGGTAAAATTCCCATGACATTCTTGACATAAAAGGTGGTAATACTCAAAGGTAGAACACAACATAAGCTTGATAGCAAGGAACTCAAGGTATAACACAAAACACGATCAAGTTTGTGTTGGAGGGAAGTTAATAAGTGGTCGATGACAACACAAATCATCGAGGGCAAGGATGGTATTTCTCATCATGAACTCAATTGATATACAGGAAGAGCTCCGAATGCTGATGATGATCACGACACATTTGTCGAGAGGTTTCATGAAGATATAATCGCTCATCGACGATGACATCAAGTCGAAGGAATGATGAAGCGAAAGGTTATTGAAACCACGGGTACGACACAAATTCGAAATCAAGCTTGTTGTTCAAGGCGAAATGGTATGACGAGGAAAATCAACGTAAGCTTAGCTCATAGTCGAAAATTATGCTCCGGGAAAAAGGACCAGGTAGCATGGTTAAAATCAGCATGATACTGATATAGCCGATCAGGCTAGGAATGACTTTAAGGATTATTAAACTCATAGGCAATGATAATTACTTAGGGTTATCGAACCGGAATGTGGAATCGGTTCAGATATCGGTGTTCTCGGTTGATGACAACCCAGAACCCGGGAAAATTGGAATGGGTGAGAAATAACGGTTGATGAAGAACCCATAACAAGTTATGTAGTTCCATGATATTCTCAAGATATCATACTCGACGGTAGATCCAAGTAGAGGTTGGACAGGTGCAATGATCTGCAGAAGACAAGTACTTCAACTTGTCCGAGAAATGGTTTTAAGGAGAAAATGTGGTCGGGACCACGATTGCAATGGGATCAATTCACAACCACGAGATGATACTATATCCAGGGGTAATTATTTTTACGAGAAGCTTCCATGATAAGATCTGCATTGTGTCCATGGGCATGAACACAAAGGTTAAAGGTCGACCCCCACTTCTTCAATGCATAACCTTCCATTCACTTCTCGTGTTTAAAAAAATTACGTTAGTGTTGAAAATTTTACCTGGTGCAATACCAGATAAGTATGACCCGTGAAATCTTTCGGGTGCACATGGATTAAGGAAGGCATAGGTTCAACCCATGAGGGCATCTTACGAACATATACCACAAGTTTCAAGAGTAAATATTACCAGCTCAAAAGCAGAGCATGGCTCACAAAGCAGAGGATACAATTTACCAAAGGCATTATATACCCATGGAAAGGCTTGCGAGGTTATACAATATGAAGGACACTGTCGGGTAAAATCCAACAAAGGAACCGATGGTCCTCAAGGGATCTGATGTGAGCATCGATAATCTACCAGAGGAAGAAGAATGCAAGGAGATCTGATTATAGAAACAACTGACTAATTCAAAGCTCAAATGCAAAAGAATTATGATTTACAAATCAAGGGATCAGAAGGAACGCTCTGATCAAGGATGGATAAGTTGAGTAGGCTTAGGGGTACAATCGATGGCAATTTGATTGGTCGAGATCGAGCTCATGTTTAAAATGATGTCTGAGCCGGAAGGATGAATTCTAGGATCTGATTAAGGATTGCAACATTCGCAACATATTGAATCAAGGGACCCAAGATGATAAAGGCAAAGGATATCCATGAATATTGATAGTCATTTGAAATTAACCAAAAATGCAGGTAGACAAGCATTTCAAGAGCCATAGGCTAATGAGAATTCTCGAAAGATCGGATAGTATTTCGAAGAATTTTGTGAAACACATGAACAACTGGGAATGAGCTGACACTCGGTAAGAGCGAGAATTGTCCTCAAGTGGCAAAGAACTGCAAGGCAGTAGGCACAAAGTATTCTCGGAACAATAGAGAGAATTTTGGTGTATCTTGTAATAACAAGATCAACTTGGCATGAATGTATGAACGACAAATGTAGGTAGTTATCCATAAGGATACATCGGTGGTAGGGAATTGTAAAAGCGATGGCACATAGTTTCAAGAGAACATCGTAGGGTTTCTTCGGGATCTTCTGGTGAAACAATCGATCATTCGGATCGAGGGACTCTCTAGGAGAAAGTATTTACGAGAACCTAGAGTTGGAGTTAGTAAAATCATTTAACCCAAATAGAAGAAATGTTAGAGTACCAGAGTATAGGTTGAGGAATAAAAGATCCTACTACCACCCAATGGCGACGTGGGCCCGTAAGCCGCATAGCCATGTTAGTAAAACAGTTTTCATCGACTAGACTCAACTTCGGCCAAGGAGTGTGGAAGGGGGATTCCTACAGGCAGTCGGCTCTGATACCAACTTGTGACGCCCCCGATTCAATCGTACACTAATCATGTACGGAAATGTGTACGATCAAGATCAGGGACTCACGGGAAGATATCACAACACAAATCCAAAACATAAATAAGTCATATAAGCATCATAATACAAGCCAGGGGCCTCAAGGGCTCAAATACAAGTGCTCGATCATAGAAGAGCTACCGGAAGCAACAATATCTGAGTATAGACATAAGTTAAACAAGTTTGCCTTATGAAGGCTAGCACAAACTGGGATACAGATCGAAAGAGGCGCAGGCCTCCTACCTGGGATCCTCCTAACTACTCCCTGGTCGCCGTCGCCGGGCTGCACGTAGTAGTAGGCACCTCCGTGTAGTAGGAGTCATCGTCGACGGTGGCGTTTGGATCCTGGCTCCAACATCTGGTTGCGACAACCGTAGAAGGGAAAGGGGAAAAGAGGGAGAAAAGCAACCGTGAGTACTCATCCAAAGTACTGCAAGCAAGGAGCTACACTACATATGCATGGGTATATGTGTAAAGGGCCATATCAGTGGATTGAACTACAGAATGCCAGAATAAGAGGGGGATAACTAATCCTGTCGAAGACTACGCTTCTGGCAGCCTCCGTCTTGCAGCATGTAGAAAAGTGTAGACTGAAGTCCTCCAAGTAGCATCGCATAGCATATTCCTACCCGACGATCCCCTCCTCGTCACCCTCTTAGAGAGCGATCATCGGGTTGTATCTGGCACTTGGAAGGGTGTGTTTTATTAAGTATCCGGTTCTAGTTGTCATAAGGTCAAGATACAACTCCAAGTCGTCCTATTACCGAAGATCACGGCTATTCGAATAGATAAAGTTCCCTGCAGGGGTGCACCACATAACCCAACACGCTTGATCCCATTTGGCCGGACACACTTTTCAGGGTCATGCCCGGCCTCGAAAGACCAACACGTCGCAGCCCCACCTAGGCCAACAGAGAGGTCAGCACGCCGGTCTAAACCTAAGCGCACAGGGGTCTGGGCCCATCGCCCTTAGCACACCTGCACGTTGCGAAGGCGCCCGAAAGATGAACTAGCCCCCATAATACAAGAGCATGCTTATGTTCCAATCCGGCGCGTGCCGCTCAGTCACTGACGTCACGAAGGCTTCAGCTGATACCACGACGCCGAGTGCCAATAATTGTTCCCGCGTAGCTGGTTAGTGCGTATAGGCCAGTGGCCAGACTCAGATCAAATACCAAGATCTCGTTAAGCGTGTTAAGTATCCGCGAACGCCAACCAGGGCCAGGCCCACATCTCTCCTAGGTGATCTCAACCTGCCCTGTCGCTCTGCCTCAAAGTAACAGTCGGGGGCCGTCGGGAACCCAGGCCCACCTCTACCAGGATGGAGCCACCTGCACCTTCAGCCCCCATCTCCGAACAGTATCATAAGTAATGGAACAGTATCAAGTATATAGCATATGCCCGTGATCACCTCCCGAAGTGATCACGGCCCAGTAGTATAGCATGGCAGACGGACAAGAGTGTAGGGCCACTGATGGAATACTAGCATCCTGTACTAAGCATTTAGGATTGCAGGTAAGGGTAACAACTGTAGCAACAATGACAGGCTATGCAACAGAATAGGATTAACGGAAAGCAGTAACATGTTACACCACTCTAATGCAAGCAGTAGATAGAAGGAATAGGCAATATCTGGTGATTAAGGGGGGCGGGGGGCTTGCCTGGTTGCTCTGGCAAGAGAAGGGTTCATCGTCGATGTAGTCGATCACAGGGGTACCGGCAGCGGTCTCGGGGTCTACCGGAAAGAAGTAACGGAGGGGGAACACAATAAATAACAGAGCAATCAAAGCATCACAAAGCAAAACATGGCAATACGCGGTGCTAGGGGTGACCTTACGCAGTACTGCGCATGTCGGTCGGAGCGGGAAAATATTCGGAAGTATTTTCCAGCTCCGGGAAATTATCGGTCAGATGAAACGGAGGGAGAAGTTCCATGTTCATCATGCTGGAGGTGTGTGGTAGGTAAGTGAGTGGCATAGTCGGATTCGTCTAATTTTTCTGATCATCTTTCATATATAAATTATTTTGATCCAAGTTATGGATTATTTTATATGATTTTTCAAAGCTTTAAATATTTTATGGATTTTTCTGCATTTATTTAATCGAATTGACCAAGTCAATTTGACTGGTCAAAAGGGGAGATGGTGGCCCACATGTCAATAGCTATACCTAAACAAACAACTAAAACTAGCTTAAATAAATGCGGGATCCACATGTAATAGGCTTAGACTAATTAATTAACCAACTAATCTAAAATAAATTAGCTTAGACCTAATTAAACTAGGCCGGCCACACACGGCTGTGGCACAGCCCACGCGCACACACACAATGCTAGGGAGTAACTCTATTCCTTTTAACACAAGATAGCATTTTGTGATTTTTGTAGGATTTAATCCATGCATTATCTGAAGCAGGTCCAATGAAAGAAAATGAGGCTTGTTACGTCTACTTTCCGTTCAAATAATTTTTATCCATGTTAGGACTTTTCTTATCGCTGTTTAGTGGCAGTTTAGAAGGCTAGTCATTGTAGAAATACAAAAGCTAGCTATCTTTACAAGAATCGAATGTTACTATAGCCGTGTAGCATAGCGCATACCGCGGGAGGAGCAAAGCAAGCGGCATGCACACGGCTGCGCATGCCGGGCGCAGGGTGGGACGGACGCGGCGTGGGCGGCGGCGCGAGCAAAGGGCACGGGTGAGCGTGGCCACGGCTCCGGCGGCGACAGAAAGGCATCGCAGCAACGCAGCGGCAGAGGGCAACAATGGGCGGTGTGCGGGCGTCGAGACGGGCCATGGAAGAGGCGCTGCAGGCGCGTACTACAGCGTGGACGCAGGGGCGGACGGTGTGCGAGCCCGTCGGGAGGAGAGCTCCGGCCACGGGCGGATCATGGAGCCGGCTTCGGGGTAACGGTCCCACTGGCGACTACGGCGACGAGGGAAAGGGGAAACAGGGTGGTGCTCACCGAGCAGGCGCAAGGAGGCCCATCGAGTGGCTTAGGAGCAGCAGAGGTGGCCGGCGTCGTCGTGGTTCTCGGCGACCCGAGGAGGAAGAAGCTTCGATCCGGCGCTGCAGCGTGAGGAGCTCCAACGGGTGGCACCAGTTGATGCAGAGGAAGACGACAAAGCGGATGGACGCGGTCCTAGGCAGTGGGGAGGCATGGTGGCCGCGGTAGGACGAGATGGCCGGCGACGCGGGCGCACGACGAGGTGGATCTGGACCGCGAAGGAGTGACGAGGGAGAGAGGGGGCGTGGAAATATATCTGCGCAGGGGGAGTGGAGCTGACGAGGCCGAGAGGGGGGAGGGCGTGTGCCTTATCCCCCCGCCGACGCCAACGAGGTGGTCCGGTGGGGCGTCGCTCCTGTTGCGACCGCGCCAGGGGAACAGGGGGAGTAGGCGACCGGTGGGGGCTAGGTGGGCCAGCTGGCTGAGCTGGGCCGAGGCCCAGGGGCTTCTCTTATTTATTTAACCTTTTGGATCTCTTGTCTTTTTTTTAATTACATTTCTATTTTCCTTTTAGTTTCATTTTATTTATTTATTTTAGTTTTGTAAAACATAATTTTTAGCATCTAAATTAGTAGTAATAATTTGGCCACTGCCACAAAAGTTTAACACTACAATAAAATAGATTTGTATTTGTTTTATTATTAAAGGCATTTAATAATTGCTTTTAGCCCCTGTTTTAATTAGTTAAGGGCATTAAACCACTTCCCAAAAATGTTGGTTCACAACCATAATTAGTTGCCAAAAATGTGTTTGAATGCAAAGGGGGATTAGTAATAGTAAGAGTGACGACATGGCACCATTAACATGTCATTACTGTAGCTTAATTATCTGGGCGTCACAAGCATGCTACGACTTGGGTTCATATATTGTTGATCGACACGTTCATTGCTGGGTCATGTATGCCTGTCCCTATAAGTTAGCGCCACCTTGGGTTTACGACTAGTAATGTTGGTCTGAGTTCTTTGTCATATGGATGCTAGCGGCACTATCATATACATGAGCCAAAAGGCGCAAACGGTCCCGGTCCAGGTAAGGTGGAACCCGTGGGAATACCATGCTTGAGGCCGCAAAGTGATATGATGTGTTACATGCTAGATAGGTGTGACATAGGATCGGGGTCCTGACAGTAATCATTAGTGAACTGCTTTGGAAAAGCCTGAAAACAAAGGTATGCATAAATATCTTCTCTAAATTCGGAAATGGCGCAAAAGAATAAAAAAGTCAAGGTATAATAGTTCGTACCATCCTATGGTGCATTGATGTCTTCTTTATTTTGCAGACAAAGATCTTGTTGTTCCTTGTCGCTAGTTTCTTTATCCTAACAATCTTTCTTACTTTCTTGACATGGCTGATATTCATGGACAACTCATTTCCCCATATGAAAAGTGGGTCGAACAGTGGGTCAAAACCTCTGACAGCAGGACCTACATGTGCAAGACCAAATTGTTAAAAACCTAAATATTATAATGGTTCCTGCAATTGCACAATAATGTGCTATTAACAAGGACCATGCATGTGCACACCTCGATTGTAAATCTCAGCGCTTCCCATTGTTTCCCTGCAACACATATAAGGTAGATATTGATCAGGTTAAGTCAGGGTTGGTATACTATCAGTAAAATATGTTGTTGAAAAACAAACACATTACAGATTCAGCAGATTAATACGAGCCACATGGAAAAGCAATTTATCGAAACCAAACATGCTTGACAACTAGGAAATGCTGCAATTGCATATGTTTCTCATGTATTAACTACAGACAAATTCGATTTATTCCTCGCATGCAAAACAATACAAAATTGTACCCACAACAATTGAACATCGCATTGAAGACTTGAACCAACCAGTTAACTAAACATCACAACAAATGAACCAAACATTAACTGAGCACCACATTGCACAATATATAACATACTAGAAGATCAGATAGTTAAGCAAACCAAGCATGCTTGACAACTTGGAAATATAGCAATTTCATTAGTTTCTCATGTACTTTGTACAGATAAATTCAATTTATTTCTCACATGGAAGACAATACAAAATTGCACCCTGAAGAATTGAACATCACATTGCAAAATTGAACCAAACAGTTAACTGAACATGACAACTAATTAACCAAACCGTTAATTTGTGAGCACCACATTGCACGACTGTCGGATGTGGGGTTCTGGAAAACACTTAAGGTTCGAACACTGGGGTGCGCGTGAAGTCTCTCCCTCCTACCGATCTACGCTCTAGCTCGCTAAGATCTCGCGGACGAACTCGATGAACTCGCAACACAGAAAGACACGAGGTTTATACTGGTTTGGGCCACGTCGTGGTGTAATACCCTACTCCAGTGTGGTGGTGGTGGATTGCCTCATGGGCTGATGATGAACAGTACAAGGGAAGAACAACCTCCTGAGGTTGAGGTGTTCTTGTGCTTGTGTAGATGAGGATGATCTGAACCAGTTCGGGATCACTTGCCTCCTACTGTGGTTGCTAGTCCTATTTATAGAGGCCGTGGTCCTCTTCCCAAATATCAAGCGGGAAGGGAGCCAACAACGGCGGGCAAATTTGAAGGGGGATAGCTAGTACAAGCTATCCTGACAAAAGCGGTCTTCGCCTGCGAAAAGCTCTAGGGTGAGGCCGTCTTGGGCTCCACGATGACCATCGCCTTGCCGTCCTCCTGGTATCGATCTTGTTACACCAATATGGCAAACTTTGCCCGATGCCTCGGCACTCTTCGCCTGCGCTGGCCTCCTTAGCACCAAAGAGGAAATAGGGACGCTGAGCACACTGGCGCCCGCCTGGTACCATTCGTCATGGCCCATGTCACGAGAGCCGCGTGAGGTTTGCCTTGCCTTGATATCTCCGCTCCTCGTGAGCCTGCTTGGCTAGGCCACTCCAGAGGACGTCTTGCGTCGTCAGCCTCGCGAGGCTTGGACCCTCGCGAGGGTCTTGGGTGCCTCATTGATGAAGATGGGCCATACAACCTACTGCTTGGCCACGCTGTGGGCCGCAGGCAGGCAAGTCTGGGGACCCCCATTCCCAAAATGCCGATAGTAGCCCCCGGGCCCAAGGTGTGCTCGGGCTTGGCTTTGCGGCGAAGCCAAGAGTCAAGTTCGGAGCACCGCAGGCCCCAAAATCCTGCGGCCTCGGTCGACGCGTGGCGGTTGATTGGACGTGGGCATCTCCGCATCCCCATGCTGCCTTCGAATCAGCCTGGCTATGCGGCCCCTGCGGCCTACACAGTTATTCCTCCGCCTCCTGCGCCTTGCTTCCCCAATTCCCCTGCTTCCTTGTGGCTCTGCTTATCTTCTCCAACCTGACTTGTGCTCCGCCTACTCCATCGCCATTGCGCCGAAACAAGCTGAGAAGGGGAAAAGACCTCTTTCTCCTCCAGCTGCGCCTCCGTCCTTTGCGATAGCGCTCGGCCGATCTCGGATGGTCAACAACAAGGCCATGGGCAAGGTGCGCCCGATGCTTGCTTCCAGCTTCAATGAGTGGGGGGAGACGGCGGCCTGGCCCACGTCTCTTACTCGCACGGCTCAGACGGCCACTGAGGTCCCAATCTTCACAGATGCCCTCTGGGCGGGCCTGATTCCTCCCTTCTCCCCCTTCTTCAATGAGGTGCTTGAGCATTATCAGATCCACATGCTGCATCTCGACCCTCAGTCTGTGACTCTTCTTGCTGTCTTCTCCTTCGTGTGCGAAGCCATGGTGGGCATCGCTCCATCGGTGGCCCTCCTCCGTCACTTCTTCTCATTGCATCTGGCCGACCCTCAACAATGCTCGGGGTGCGTGAGCTTCCAGGCCGTGGCTGTGACGGCGGTCGAGGGGATCGACTTCGAGCTTCCTCCATCCACGAGCGAATTCTGGATACGATGGGTGTTCGTCGATGCCGGTGTGCTCAGTCCTCTGCTTCAGGCTCCGTCAGGGCCTGCTGTCCTAACTCCGGCTGGAGCCATCGGCTCATGAGCCCCGCCCTGCCCACGTCCCGCTCAAAGTTGAGGTTGTCAAGGATCGCGGCATAACTGCACAGATGGTGGTGAAGGAATTCTTCCAACGTCAGGTCGCTCCGCTTCAGCGCCATTCTCGCCCAATGTGGACCTTGCTCAGCAGCCAGGACCGCATGAGGTTTTAGGAGTCCGGGCTCCTCCTTGGGACGCGGCGAACAGTGCTCAAGGTCTCGACGGGTGTCTTTCCGCCGGCCGAACTGCCTGGGAAGAACTGTTTGTTATACCGCTGCAAGAACAAGGATGAATTTGTAAAGAACATGCCTCTCTTTGATGAATGGGGGCCGCTGCCGGACGGCCTTGAGGGGCCTCGCGAGAACCCCGTCGTTGTGGTTCCCTTCCCTGCCCCTGATGCTGAGCTCGCCCCAAGTGACGGTACAGGTGCGTCGTCCTCAGGGGCCTGCCACTCCCCTCCTAAGGCGTCAGTTGCTGAGGAGACGCTGCATGCGACTCCCGAGGCCAAGGTTCCAGGAGCCTCGGGAGGTCGTGGTGAAACGGTGCCTGGCTATTTACCGCGACCGGGCACCCCTGAAGATATTCTTCCGAGCTCTTCTTCGGCCCCGCTGCGCACCGGCCGTCACGTCCAGCGTTTTGGTCGTCTTTGTGTGGACTTCGAGGAGCTCCACAAGAGGAAAGGATCTCCCAGCGGCAGCAACATCTTTGTACCATTGAAGCGGAGCAAGTATATCACCGTTGACGTGTAAGTATCGTACCTGTGTGGCTCGTTGTGTACTGTTTTGGAGCCTCCTCAGAAACGACCTCCTTCCTCCTTAACTCTTTCGCCGACCACGAGCGCTCTGAGTCTGCTGGTTGCCCCTGGAGCAGGGCTGGTCGAAGGGGCACTCCTACCTTCCTGGCACGCGGAACCTGCAGTCTTGTCGCCCCTCCCCCTTGGTCTGGCGTGGATCCTGGCAGGCGTGCCCAAGACTCCTCCGCTGGTCCTTGACGGCAACTTGTTCGCTTCGATCCTCGGCTCCTCTTCAAGCAGCGAGCCCCAGCCGGCTTGGGCTTCTCGCGAGGACGGGCTAGTGTCAGGTGAGGCGCCAGCCCCCAGCCCCCTGCCGAGGGGTGGCGCGCCGCTTGGCGCCCCGCCCGCAGCACCCGAGGTGGAGGACGAAGAGGGTCGGTCGTTCGAGCTTGAGCGCGGGCGGAGCGTGATTCGCCATGAGCTCTTCCAGGAGGCGATGAATGCGATGAGCCGACTTGGTGAAGAGCTCGCGAGCGTCGATTCGCGTCTTGAGGCTGAAGGTCTCCGGTTGGCCGAGGAGCGGCGCAAGCTGAAGGTGGCCATCAACCTTGGCCGCTATCAGCGTGACCTTGAGAATGCGAAGGCCGAGGCATATCTCAAGGTCTCCCACGAAGCCCGCTCTCGAGCCTTGGAAGAGGCTCGCGAGGCTTATCGCTGCCGTGAGGCTACGGAGAAACGCGCGTGGGAGCTCCAGGCCTGGAGCGCATCTCTTGAGTAGCAGGTGGAGGCGCGCAGGGATGCTCTTGCGGCGTTGAGGGGGACGCCCGCGGAGGAAGTGTAGGTTCGGAAGTGTGAGGAGGCACTGGCCCTGGAGGCCATGGAGCATAGCCGCGAGCTCGAGCAACTGGAGACAAGGGAGCGTCAAGTTCCCCAAGCAGAAGAAGCCGTCGGGGCTCGCGAGGCTGGAGTCGAGGAGGAGATGAACCGTCGGGTGGCCAAGGTTCGCGTGGACCTGGAGGGCAGGTACGGCCTGAAGCTGAAGCTCGCGGGCGTGGAAGATGAGGGCAGGGCTGCTGTCCTCAGGCCCAGGTTGGACGAGGATGAGAGGCGCGCGGAAGCCAGGGCTGTCGCCCTAGTTACGACGCAGTCGGACTTGGCCTCCGCCTGCGCTGAGCTGCGTTCCCTCCGGAGGCGGGTTGATGACACAGAAGCCGTCGCGAGGCAAAACACGGAGGAGGTGCTCCAACATCGAACGCTGGAGCGCGAGCATGCCCGTATGCTTCAGGATCTGCAGAATAGGGCCAATATCGCGTTGGGCCATATCTACGACGTGGAGGCGCTGACCCCTCACTCAAATGATTATGCCAGCCACATGACCTTCTTCACCGAGGTGGTGACGCGCCTGGAGGCTCGATCTGCCAGAGCTCGCCAGCTTGTGGAGGAAAGGGGGTGTGGCCTGCTTGAGCGCGCTTTCTCACGTGTCTTTAGCAACCTCCTGAATGCCGATCGCAACTTTGACTTTGACGCACCATCGCCCCCATACCCACGGCTGTCCGGGGCGACCTAGCGCGCTGGGTTGAGGACAATGTGGACGCGTTGGTCAGGGCCTTTGCTTCGGAGGATGATGTGGTGGTGGTCGTCGCAGACGAAGGCGACGTGGTCGACGATGGCGACGGGGGCGTCACCGACGGCGGTGATGATGCTGATGAAGACGACGACGACGGGAGTGACGCGTCCGCGGGTGACGCAGTGAGCGACATTTCTGGCCGATCCCTTGTTCTCCTGTCATTTCTTCCTGCGCAAAAACTCGAGCGTGGCCCTTGGAAACTTGTAAGAGCGTTTTGAGAGGGGAGCCCCTCATGTAAGCAAATTGCACCTTTTACTTCCCATGCGATGTGAGTTTGTGTCCTTGTGCACTTGTGAATCCTGATGCGAGTTTTCTTCCTTGGTTTACCTTAGTCAGTGCCAGCTTTGGGCTGGGCTGCGATGTGTTGAGTTCCTGAGAACCTTGCGGATCTCATCGCCCCGTCGGAAGGGGCCCCACGAGAGGTGAGCACCAATTGCAGTGCTAGCGCATGCTTGGCATGCGCGTGCTTCGCGCAGTCCCGCTCGTGAGGAGCTCGTGAGGGAAAGGCGACGGACATGAGTCCCAGACCAAACGAGATCCAGAAGGCAAGAAATTTCTCAAACGAGAAAAGGCTCCACCCGTGCGCATCAATAAAACTCACCTTCAACTCAAATTCAAATCTAGAAATCAATGCTACAGAAAGAGAGAGGTCCAAAGCAAAAGGCCGCATCCGTGTGGGGACCCCGACTCATAAGTCGTGATCACCGAATGCACGTGTACAGTGATCCCAGAGATCAATGCTCACAGAACACACAGAAGCTGAATAACAAGAGTCTTACATCCATATATACTGTCCTACATAAATTATGACCATCATGGTCAAGTCTTCAGTATAACTTCACAGCGGAAATCTTCTTCGATAACTTGGACACATGCCATCTGCCTTAACCCTACAGGCATTTTGACTGGGAAAGTGTCCTAGCTCGCACGATCGTCACCAAGGAACTCTTCAATATATCTTGTTCTTTCATGTCTGGCCAGTAAAATAACTAGTGGCAAGCCAATGAGTACTTTGAATGTAATCGCAAGCAACCCAAGAGTGATAACAGAATAATTATGCAAGATTCTACTGCTAAATTGGCAGTTTTGCGGAAAGCTAGTTTTTCTCATGCAAGTATGATCAAATTTACCAAGGACATGAATGCGTCTGCAACAAGTATCAGGAGGTTACAGACCTAGAGAAAGAGTTATGAACAACTCATACTCAACTCATCGTGACTTCCTCATGAATCATATCAACAACATTACCAATCTGTGTTGTTTGTCGGAAACATATGGACATAGTCTAAGCAGCACCACCCAACTGTCCTTGACCGTGGACACGGCTATTCGAATAGTTTTACACTCTGTAGAGGTTGCGCACTTTACCCACAAGATCCGGGAAGCTTTCGTGTCACCCACGATCCCACAGTACCTCAAGTACTCGGGGGAAGCACCGATCATTACCTTTCCCTAGACGATACGAACATAGGGTCCACTCGTTGATACACAGCCCTCGTGTATAAGCAAAAGATCGTGGGACTCTGCCCTTTTCACATTATGACGCATACACGAAGGGACCAACGGTGTGTCCGGTGCCCTCTGAAAACAGTCATGGCCGCCTATCCAAGCACGGCCCCGTACCGAGAGTGACCTCAAGTCACCCCCGTCACTAGTAATGTGGGCACCATGCTAGTATCAGTCCAAGTAATCAATAATGCACCGTCCCATAAAGGGGTAAACTGGTTGCACATGTAAGGTTGGGACAGTCGACAAATCTTAGATCTAATCCTTCTCTGTAAACAACACTTTTATCAAACCTCGGTACACTACTTCTCCTCCAAGTAGTGACCTAGTTCATCATCATCTCCCAGGGGCATCAGTGGCACCCACTGGGACTGTTTGCAAGTATGTCAAACCACACTTGTTTCTTTCCATGCATGACCCTGACCCACTTTGCGTGGCGATCTACTATAGCATATTTCTACAACCCACCAACACAACTCTAGCAAGGGTAGAGTCACGAACAATGCAAGTATCAATGGAGTATGCAACGGAGGCAAGCCTAGTAAGGTTGCCATTCAAGTTATATCATGCGCTCAGTGAAGCAACGAAAATGCTATTATGATGTAAAATGGTTCATCATGGTCAAAGGGCTGCTTGCCTGTTTTAACAAAGTCTTCGAGGTCTCCAAATATCTCTGGTCCAACTCCGAGCATTTCGTCTACTTCGTCAACTAACGTCGAAAGCAACCATAATAGGTGAGGGAGTCCTGGACTAGGGGGTGTCCGGATACCCGAACTATCATCACGGTCGGACTCCAAGACTATGAAGATACAAGATTGAAGACTTCGTCCCGTGTCCGGATGGGACTTTCCTTGGGGTGGAAGGCAAGCTTGGCGATACGGATATGTAGATCTCCTACCATTGTAACCGACTCTGTGTAACCCTAACCTATCTGGTGTCTATATAAACCGGAGGGTCTTAGTCCGTAGGACGAACAACAATCATACCATAGGCTAGCTTCTAGGGTTTAGCCTCCTTGATATCATGGTAGATCTACTCTTGTACTACCCATATCATCAATATTAATCAAGCAGGAGTAGGGTATTATCTCCATCGAGAGGACCCGAACTTGGGTAAAAACATCATGTCCCTTGTCTCCTGTTACCATCCGCCTAGACGCATACGATTCGGGACCCCCTACCGAGATCCGCCGGTTTTGACACCGACATTGGTGCTTTCATTAAGAGTTCCTCTGTCGTCACCGATAGGCCCGATGGCTCCTTCGACCATCAACAACGACGCGGTCCAGGTGAGACTTTTCTCCCGGACAGATCTTCAGATTCGGCGGCTTTGCTGCGGGCCAATTCGCTTGGCCATCTGGAGCATATCGAAAGCTACGCCCCGCCATCGTGTCAGATTTGGAAGTTTGAACTATACGGCCAATGTCCGCGGAGACTTGATCTTCAACGGATTCGAGCCACAGCCGAGCGTGCCGCACTGTCTCGATGGGTATGATCTAGCTCTGCCATCGAACAGTGCCCTGGAGGCCGCACCAGCATCCGCTCCGACCCTTAATCCGGAGCCGGATTCCACGGTCGAGGACGAGTGGTTGGACGCCGCCTCGGGGGCTACGATCTCTACGGCAATTGAGGCGAACTCCATCCCTGTCCTTTGCGAAGACCATGACTCCAGGGTGCCGGACTCCACTCCGGACTCCGAACCCTCCGCGCCCCTGCCAATCGAATCCGATCGGGCGCCGGTCATGGAGTTCACTGTCGCGAACATCTTTCAGCACTCGCCCTTTGGCGACATCCTAAATTCACTAAAGTCTCTCTCTTTATCCGGAGAGTCATGGACGGACTACGGTCCGGAAGGTTGGGATGCGGACGACGAAGAAATTCAACGCCCACCCACCACCCACTTCGTAGCCACTGTCGAAAGCTTACACGACGTGCTCGATTTCGACTCCGAAGACATCGACGGTATGGACGACGATGTAGGAGACAACAATGAACCAGCGCCTATAGGACGCTATGAAGGATAAATCCCTCGAAAAGCAGTCAAAACGGCAACGTAAACGCCGAACCAAGTCCCGCCTCAACAAAGACCCATCCATAGAGCAGGGCGAACCGGTGGACGACGAACATGCTATCGAGCAATCGTCCGAACAAGACAACTTGAATAAACAACCCGTTCCCGGCGAAGATAACAGTCCGGACGATCTCACGCCGGACAAATTATTGGAGCAGAATAACCTCCACAAAAGGCTCGTCGCCAATGCGCGTAGCCTGAAAAAGCAGAAGCGGGAGCTCAAAACAGCGGAAGATGCACTCAGAATCAGATGGAGCAAAGAATTCAACACCGCAGACAAATACGGTGACAGTCGCCAACCAAAGAGCTACCCAAAGAGAAAACTACTGCCCGAATTTGACGAGGAGGCCATAGAGCCCCCACAATCAAAAAGTAAGAAGGCCACCCGGTCGGATGGACGACCCCACGGCAAAAACAGAGTGGCCAATGGCGCCAAGACACAAGCCGATGCCGATCCGCATAAGGATTCACATCAAAAGGATGGCCCGATTAGGTCCATCTATGGGCCGAGAAAGCAAGCTCTTCAAAGCAGGCAATACGCCAAATATCTGAACATCACGGCACACCCAAATATAGGGGCGCCAGACACCCCCGTGTTTCACCGATGAGGTGTTGGATCACGAATTCGGTGGGATTCAAACCCGTAAACATAGAGGCATACGACGGAACAACAGACCCTGGAGTCTGGATTGAGGACTATATCCTCCACATACACATGGCTAGAGGAGATGATCTCCACGCCATAAAATACTTACTCCTGAAGCTCAAAGGGCCAGCCCGGCATTGGCTCAAAGGCCTCCCCAAAAATACCATTGGAAGTTGGGAAGAGCTCGAGGATGCTTTTCGGGCAAATTTTCAAGGGTCTTATGTCCGTCCTCCGGATGCAGATGATTTAAGTCATATAACTCAACAACCCGGAGAGTCAGCCAAGAATTCGAACAGGTTCCTCACCAAAAGAACCAAATAGTCGACTGTCCGGACGCCGAAGCCTTAGCAGCTTTCAAACACAACGTCCGAGACGAATGGCTCGCCAGACACCTCGGCCAAGAGAAGCTGAGAACCATGGCTGCATTAACAAGCCACATGACCCGCAGTACCAGCGACCCAAGTACATCCGAAGTCAGGGATGGAAATGGGAAACCACGGCGCAACAAGGACCAGCGCCATATTAAGGGGAACGGTCCAAAGAGCGCGACAGTCAACGCCGGATTCAAAAGATCACGGCAGAACAATAAAAAACTGCCCCTTAAGGACAATAGCGATGAGCTATCCAAACTAAACAAAATCTTGGACAAGATATGTCAAATCCACAGTACTCCCGGGAGGCCTGCGAACCATACCCACAGAGATTGCTGGGTCTTCAAACAGTCCGGCGGACTCAACGCCGAACACAAGGGGCTCGACACACCAAGTGAAGATGATGACGAGCACCACAAGCAGAGCCCAGGAAAACAAAAGAATTTCCCACAAGAGGTTAAAACAGTAAGCTCACTTCACGTGATCAAAGGGAAAAACAGAGCAACGCCCACTAAAATGCGCGTCGCACAAACTACCCTAGCGGAGTACCAACACTGGTTATATGAAAAATAACAAGAGTGGTTTCATTGGAATTGGATCAGTGGATATCTCTCAACAGTTCAATACGATGGAATCAAGGGGTTTATGGATTTGCAAGAAGTGTACAGAAATATATTTTTGGAAAATGAGCAAAGGCACCCATTTAACAAATTATGATTTTAGAAGCATCTAGGAGTTGGTTTCACTGGATTTGGAGTTCAATTGAATTTCCGATGAATTTGTAAAGTTGAAAAATATGAAGGAATGGCTCATCATAATGTGTGGTGCAGAAAGTATTAAGAAAAATGTTCATAAACTAAGTTATGAACTTAGAAGTATCTAGGAATTTGAATCATGGTATTTGGATCAATTTTGAGCTCTCTGTGATTTTCTAAAGTTCATCACAGAAATAGGAAAATATGGTTTTACGAAATATGTGAGAAGAAAAGTTTCCTGGAAAAATGTGCAAACAACACCATGTGATAGATTATGAATTTATGAACTACTACAAATTTGAATCAGCAAATTTGCAGCTCTGTTGAATTATTTATGTATTTTTGAAGTTGACTGGAAAAAGAAAAAGGAAATAAGGCTTAAACTTATCATGCGCACAGGGCGACAGATAGACCGTGGGCTGGCCCAACGGCTCGGCTGCGCGGGCAGAGGTGGTGATGTCGAAGGCGGCTTCGCGGGTGTGCGCCTTCGCGGTGGGGAGGCGGATCCGGCCGAAGCCGTTTCCACTTAAAAGGTCGGGCCCGCATGCTGGGTTGCTGACGCGCCGGGCCCAGAAGCAGGCCGTCTTCAACCTCCCGCGCGCGCTCCGGCCACGGGGAGGACCGGCTCCCGCCGGTGATTGCCGGGTCTATAGAGCGTCTCCGGCGACGCCCCGCCCACCGGCATGCTCAGGAGGCCACGCCGCACCCATCCATGTGCGGCACGCATGCCGTGGAGGGCTGCAGCGGCGATGGCTTGGGTGGCCGCGGAGGAGGCCGTCGACGAGGTTTGGCACTGCGCGGCAGGCGCGGGGAGGAGGGAATGGAGTGCGGGGTGAGTCGGTGGTGGTGGTGAGGGGGCACTAGAGTGGCTAGGGAGAGAGGAGAAGCTCGGGATAGCCCGAATTTAGGCGGAGCCCAACGGCGGCGCTCCGGCCATTGCGATGAACGGAGGACACGGGGAGAGTTGTGGGCTGGTCCAGGGATGCACGGGAGGGAGAGAGAGCCAAAGGAGTAGAGAGGGGGCTCGGGGGTGGCCTTAAATATCTGACCCGTGGCTCACCGTGGACGCGGCGCACGGGTGGCCGCGGCAACGGCTCGGGAGGCCAGGAGGGAGGGAGATGGGCTGTCTAGGTGTTCGTGGGAGTCGAGTAGGGTACTAGGAAGAGAGAGAGGGAGTGGGGCAAGGCTCTGGTGCTCGCACGTGCGAGGCCAGGCATTGGCCGAGCCGGGCGGCTTTAGGCATGCGCCGCAAAAGGTGAGAGAGAGGGAGAGACGAGGGGTCCTGCACGGTGGCGTGTTGCGGACGTCAAAGCACCTCGACTGGTGCGAGGGGGAGGCTCGAGGTGGTCGGGGGACGCGACGTCAACGGTCGGGAGCACGCTGACGTGCTCCAGAGCACGCAAATGGCCGGCATCCGCGGCTTTTCCGCGCGCACACGCGCGGGTCCACTTGTGTTTAGTGGCTGCATGAAGAATAAACAAGGGGGGAGGAGGCCTTGGATGCTCTGGTACCTGGCAGGAGTGAGAGAGAGGTGAGATAAGGGGAGAAATGCAGCTGTCCAGAGAGGGAAAAAGAGCTCTTCACCCCCATAATCATGGCTCCTCGGGCAGGGAAATATGCAGGGGTTAGAAGAGGACCAGATGATGTTGTGGGAGAAAACTTAGCTCATGGAGATTAGTGGAAATGGCCAAAACATGCATTTTAAGTTTCTGCCAGAAGGTGTTTGATGGTGGTTTGGTCAAGCAAATGGATTTCAAATGATATGAAGATTAACAGGATCAACTATCATATAGAAATGGGGTTGATCACCAAGTTGGAGCTCATTTGGAGGAAGTTGACAATGCAACGTTGGTAAACCCTAGAAATTAGCAGAAATGGTTGTACCAAGATTTAGTCATGCAAATCGATTCTCCTTGATGCACCACTTGGTGTAGTGTCATAATTTAAGGTTCTGAACATGTCCACAAAAGTTGGGGTCAAAATGAGAAAGTTGCCAATGTAGAGTTGTCCAAATTTGGTTCTGGACAGGAAGGGTTTTGGGTCTCTTTGATCAACTTAACTTGTTCTCCAACTTCTGCCACTTGGTCTAGATTCATTATTACACCATTTGAGCATGTGCACTAAGTGTGAGAGCATTTGGACATATTTGACAGTGCAATGTTGTTCAAACTTGAAAAAGGACAGAAGTGGTTTTGAGAGGGTTTCATGGTGTTATACTGTTCTCCATGACATGAGACTTGGCAAGATCATCAAACATGTCATATGTGACATGCTAGAATTTTCTTGGAATTTTTGGAGAATATTTCCTTTGTAAATATTTCAAAAGCTTGAAATATCCAGAAAGGGTTTTTGAGGGATTTGACCAATATTTTGAACATGACCATGTGTTGAAACTCTTATATATGGACAATATATGTCCACTGAGTTTCCCTAGGTTTTTCCCAAATATTTTCAAAGCATAAAAATAATTTTAACCTATTAAAGACCATTTCTGAACTTAAGAAAAAGCCTTTAAATAAAATAGGAAATAACTTTTAAAATTATATTTTTGTGGTTTCTGGGTGTCCTATATCTAATAGGAGTCAAATATATTTTGGAAAGATTTTTACTTCCCTTAATTAAGTACTTGCAGTGCAAATCTCAATTCGGGGGTTTTTTGGAAAACTAATTTTTTAAAATACTATTTGGCCAAATTATTTTTGTAAGAAATTATTTTTATGTCCTATACACATGGCATGATCATTGGGAAGGGTTTTTGGATCAAGGGGAAGGAGTATAAGAGTTGGACGGTTTATTTGATTTTTAGAGCACTTGCAAACAGCAGACAAAAATCAAATCAAGCAAAGACCAAACACTCAAAAGTTTTTGTCAAACCACAATTTATCATGATTTATTAGCTTAGGTGTTTTGGCATGAAAATCAGGGTGTGACAGACCTACACCCCTTACAAGAATCTCGTCCCCGAGATTCCCAGACTATGCGTGGAAAGGGATACAGAAACTTGGATCTCGGGTAGTCTTCAAGTCCTCACGTTTCTTCTGCTTCTGTGTGGTGCTCCATTGAGCTTGAAGTACTTGATGGTGTGGCTTCGTGTATGACGTTCTTCTTGATCCATGTTGCTATAGGGATAGCTCGCGGTAGGTTAGATTGGGCTAGGGGTCGACGGTTCGGTGGTCGATGCCCTCGTAGAGATCGGGCAAGTTAGGAAGTTGGAAACACTTCCGGGGTGTGATGCTTGGAAAACGTTGTGCACAATGGGTAACTCAGGTGGCAACTCCAGCTGGTAACTGTCTTCTCTTCGTCTCGTAGTGATCTTAGAGGGGGTTGTTAAATCTTGGTGTGAGCTTCCCTCTAACATGGAAATGCTTGGTTCCTTTGAGAGAAGTGGCTTGCGAATACACGTGGTCTTCGACGAGAAGGTTCACTCCTTGACGATGGTGGTTGGTATGGTTCTTTCTCCTTGGCATGGCGGTCTTCAGATGTTCTCTGACTTGTAGCTCTTCTTCCGTCTTCGAATAGACAAGTATGTCATCCAAAGAGATGACAACCAATTGTCCTAGTACTCCATGAAGGCTTGGTTCATGAGGTACATAAAGTAGAATGGGGTATTGGTGGTGGTCATGGTTGAGTATTGGCCAAGGTTTCCTTGTCCTAGAGCCAAAGCCCATGGTCATTATCTGACCATGTTGTGACTTGGTAGGGCTTAATAATTTCAAGGATTCTAGTGTGCGAGTGAACATTTATCATCTTATACTTAAGCACGGTTCCTGAGATGCCAATTCTTCTATCACATCATATTACCGAAAGAATCATCTCGTATAGGTCAACTCCAATCATCATTCATACTATTCATATCCTCGTGACTCCAAAGAGGAGGTCTAACAAAATTATACATTTCTATGATCCCCAAAAATCATATGTATGGCTATCCTTATGTAAAAATCTATGGTAGAGCATACAATCTGCTAAGCTTCAATTAAACATGACAATCCAAGTGCTCATCCTATTGTTCCAAGGTCTAAGATAATGCATCTCCATCCTAAGGAAACACGTCGTATACCACTCCAAGATCTTGTTTCCTACCTATGAATCAACTCCAAAAGCCCATTAATTAACTTCCATCAATCACTACACAATTCGTTAATTCTACAAATCCAATGTCTATGGTGTTCCACACGATCTTGTAAAGTCCTTATAATCCCCCATATACTTGAAAGGGTTGCCCTTACTATAGTCAGTCCACCAATTCCCGCTATTGTGATCTGATAAATTCCAAAGTCAAGCTTATATAGAATCCTAAATCAACCCGACAATTAATCCAATCTCCCAGCTTTATCGTCCACCGAGAAACATGGTATCATGTTCGAGATCATCGCCTAAATTCAATTTACTCCGGGGTGATGAAAGCTATGCTACTCTATCCACATGATTCCACCAAGTTCATCTACCAACATGAAAGCCTCATGATCCACCAAAGTCTCAGATAATTCCTCCAGGCCACTGATATAAACTCATCAAGTCGTTTGTCCTCTGTTCATATATCCTCAATTTGGTCTACCCTATGGCATTGCCCGTTCTGGTACTATCTTAGGATGATAATGTGCTCGTTCACTACGTCCACTAGTTCCATAATGAACCCATTGTTGTGCATGGTTATTAAGCACATGATTAAGGGTTTGTGTTGGAGTATCTCATGAAGTCTCGAAGGGTCTAGGAATGGGTTTCTAGTCTGGAGGGTTAAACATAATTCTACGGGGTTGCACTTGGTCGTGGAGGTTGTAGCAGAAGTCTTCATTGCTAGTCGGTTGCAGAGGCAGAATCCTTGGTGCATCTTGTCTTGCTGGTCTTCAGTTGATGAGAGAGATGAGAGGGAAAAGTAGCATAGAGGAGGGGGATGCCTAAAGGGGGTTCTATAGTGCAAGTGCAAACGAACGGGTGCCGAAAGGGCCAAACACAAACAATAAAATAAGGCAGGTGATATAGCCGTGTACTAGTTGCCTAGGGCAAAAAGAGCGACTGATATCAAAACACAAACAAATAAAAACAAGCAACACACAATCATGGCTCTATTCGAACCATCATACGGACTCGACTGCGCATAGGGGGGTACATGACTCATCCTACCCTAGGGGTTCTCAGATTCAGTAGTCATGCTTTGCTCCGTGCCTCGTGCAGTCTTCTGGGTTTTCCTCAGGTGTCGCTACGTCTCCTGTAGTTGTTTGATGAAACGATCCAGGTTGAGCCTAAAGAGTCTTCAACAACTCCTCGCCTGTTGAAGTGATGGGGTGAAGGTGGCTCCTCGTAGCTGGCATTGACTTGGTCTCCTCTTGTATTCTTAATCATGACGATCCCTCTTGCCTTCGAAGCCGTCGAGTGTACCAGGTAGGCAATCCTTTATGTAATGACACTAACAACGCATAGTAGAGGTCCAATCTGCCAGACACACTGTTGCTAGTATCTTCACCGAGAGCGGGGGATGAAGAGAACCGTCTTCCTGCTCACTATAGTGAGGCGGACCAAATGGCTAGGTTATCAACCACCAGTGGTTGCCGATGCAACAATGATAAGGACAGGGTTGCTCTACTAGTGATGTATATCATGATCTTCCATATCCTATGCCCTGGTCATCATAGGCCAAGGTTGCATAATCCTGGGGCAATTTCAAAGGTGTCACCATCCTCTGGGTATTCATGTCCTCATTCCTTGAGGGCGTACCTTCTGTTGGCATCGTCTTGCTGTGGTGTTGCCAATCTTGTGTTCAGAAGAGGTGGGTGAGTGTCTGGCAAGGCGTCTTCCTTCTAGATTATCCACGAGGATTACAAGGAATCCAGTGGTCACGGGCATAAGGGTACTAGCGACCATTTTTGAGGGGGAAGAGATCAATAAGGAAAATATACCTTAGATTTTGAAAAAACTGAGAAGGAAAGAGTAGTAGAGATAGTTTTGAAAACTAGTAATAGTTTTGGAAATAGTTTTACCCTAACTAATGACCATGCTAACTAAGGCTTCCTACAGTCAGGATGGCTCTAATACCAGCTCTGTGGGGACCCCGACTCATAAGTCATGATCACCAAATGCACGTGTACAGTGATCCCAGAGATCAATGCCCACTGGACACACAGAAGCTGAATAACAAGAGTCTTACATCCATACATACCGTCTTACATAAATTATGACCATCATGGTCAAGTCTTGAGTATAACTTCGCAGCAGAAATCTTCATAGATAACTTGGACCCATGCCATCTGCCTTAACCCTACAGGCATTCTGACTGGGAAAGCGTCCTAGCTCGTACGATCGTCACCAAGGAACTCTTCAATATATCTTGTTGTTTCATGCCTGGCCAATAAAATAGCCAGTGACAAGCCAATGAGTACTTTGAATGTACTCGCAAGCAACCCAAGAGTGATAATAGAATAATTATGCAAGATTCTACTGCTAAATTGGCAGTTTTGAGGAAAGCTAGTTTTTCTCATGCAAGTGTGATCAACATTAACCAAGGACATGAATGCGTCTGCAACAAGTATCAGGAGGTTACAGACTTCAACCTGGAGAAAGAGTTATGAACAACTCATACTCAACTCATCGTGACTTCCTCATGAATCATATCAACAACATTACCAATATGTGTTGTTTGTCAGAAACATATGGACGTAGTCTAAGAAGCACCACCCAACTTTCCTTGACCATGGACACGACTATTCGAATAGTTTTACACTCTGTAGATATTGCGCACTTTACCCACAAGATCCGGGAAGCTTTCGTGTCACCCACGATCCCGCAGTACCTCAAGTACTCGGGGGAAGCACCCGATCATTACCTTTCCCTAGACGACACTAACATAGGGTCCACTCGTTGATACACGGCCCTCGTGTATAAGCAAAAGATCGTGGGACTCTGCCCTTTTCACATTATCACACATACACGAAGGGACCAACGGTGTGTCCGGTGCCCTGTGAAAACAGTCATGGCCGCCTATCCAAGCACGACCCTGTCCCGAGAGTGACCTCAAGTCACCCCCGTCACTAGTAATGTGGGCACCATGCTAGTATCAGTCCAAGTAATCAATAATGCCCCGTCCCATAAAGGGGTAGAGTGGTTACACATGTAAGGTTGGGACAGACGACAAATCTTAAATCTAATCCGTCTCTGTAAACAACACGTTTATCAAACCTCGGTACACTACTTCTCCTCCAAGTAGTGACCTAGTTCATCATCATCTCCCAGGGGCATCAGTGGCACCCACTAGGACTGTTTGCAAGTATGTCAAACCACACTTGTTTCTTTCCATGCATGACCCTGACCCACTTTGTGTGGCCATCTACTATAGCTTATTTCTACAACCCACCAACACAACTCTAGCAAGGGTAGAGTCACGAACAATGCAAGTATCAATGGAGTATGCAACGGAGGCAAGCCTAACAAGGTTGCCATTCAAGGTATATCATGCGCTCTGTGAAGCAACGAAAATGCTATTATGATGTAGAAAGGTTCATCATGGTCAAAGGGCTGCTTGCCTGTTTTAACAAAGTCTTCGAGGTCTTCAAATATCTCTGGTCCAACTCCGAGCATTTCGTCTACTTCATCAACTATCGTCGAAAGCAACCATAATACGCAACACAACAAGGCAGAAAAATAAAAGTGCCCTAAAAATATTAATTTGACTTTTATAGAACATCTCTGGTTATATGAAAAATAACCAGAGTGGTTTCATCGGAATTGGATCACTAGATATATCTGAACAGTTCAATATGATGGAATCAAGGGGTTTATGTATTTGCAAGAAGTGTACAGAAATATATTTTTGGAAAATGAGCAAAGGCACCCATTTAACAAATCATGATTTTAGAAGCATCTAGGAGTTGGTTTCACTGGATTTGTAGTTCAAATTAATTTCCTATGAATTTGCAAAGGTGAAAAATATGAAGGAATGGCTCATCATATTCTGTTGTACAGAAAGTATTAAGAAAAATGTTCATACACTAAGTTATGAACTTAGAAGCATCTAGGAATTTGAATCATGGTATTTGGATCAATTTTGAGCTCTCTATGATTTTGTAAAGTTCATCACAAAAATAGGAAAATAGGGTTTTATGAAATATGTGAGAAGAAAAGTTTCCTGGAAAAATGTGCAAATAGCACCATGTGATAGATCATGAATTTATGAACTACTACAAATTTGAATCATCAAATTTGGAGCTCTCTTGAATTATTTATGGATTTTTGAAGTTGACTGGAAAAAGAAAAAGGAAATAAGGCTTTGACCTTATCCTGCACACAGGGCGACAGATAGATCGTGGGCCGGCCCAGCGGCTCGGCTGCACGGGCAGAGGTGGTGATGTCGAAGGCGGCTTCGCGGGTGTGCGCCTTCGCGCAGCGGAGGCGGATCCGGCCGAAGCCGTTTCCACTTAAACAGTCGGGCCCGCCCGCTGGGTCGCTGACGCGCGGGGCCCAGCAGCAGGCCGTCTTCAACCTCCCGCGCGCGCTCCGACCGTGGGAGGACCGGCTCCCGCCGGCGATTTCCAGGGCTACAGAGCATCTCCGGTGACGCCCCGCCCATCGGCGTGCTCAGGAGGCCATGCCGCACCCATCCATGTGCTACACACATGCCGTGGAGGGCTGCAGCGGCGATGGCTTGGGTGGCCGCGGAGGAGGCTGTCGGCGAGGTTTGGCACTGCGCGGCAGGCGCGGGGACGAGGGAATGGAGTGCGGGGCGAGTCGGGTGGTGGTGGTGAGGGGGCACTGGAGTGGCTAGGGAGAGGAGAAGCTCGGGATAGCCCGAATTTAGGCGGAGCCCGACGGCAGCGCTCCGGCCATTGCGAGGAACGGATGACACGAGGAGAGGTGTGGCCTGGTCCAGGGGTGCACGGGAGGGAGAGAGAGCCAAAGGAGTAGAGAGGGGGCTCGGGGGTGGCTCACCGTGGACGCGGCGCACGAGTGGGCGTGACAACGGCTCGGGAGGCTAGGAGGGAGGGAGATGGGCTGTCTACCACGTTCGTGGGAGTCGAGTAGGGTGCCAGGAAGAGAGAGAGGGAGCGGGGAGAGGCTCTGGTGCTCATGCGTGCGAGGCCAGGCATTGGCCGAGCCGGGCGGCTCTGGGCACGCGCTACTGGAGGTGAGAGAGAGGGAGAGACGAGGGGGCCTGCACGGTGGCGTGTTGTGGATGTCGAGGCACTTCGACTGGCGCGAGGGGGAGGCTCGAGGTGGTCAAGGGACGTGGCATCAACGCTCGGGAGCACGCTGCCGTGCTCCAGAGCGTGCAAATGGCCGGCATCCGTGGCTTTTCCGCGCGCACTCGCGCGTCCACTTGTGTCTAGTGGCTGCAGGAAGAATAAACAAGGGGGGAGGAGGCCTTGGATGCTTTGGGACCTGGCAGGAGTGAGAGAGAGGTGAGAAAAGGGGAGAAATGCAGCTGTCTAGAGAGGGAAAAAGAGCTCTTCACCCCCATAATCATGGCTCCTCGGGCAGGGAAAGATGCAGGGGTTAGAGGAGGACCAGATGATGCTGTGGGAGAAAGCTTAGCTCATGGAGATTAGTGGAAATGGCCAAAACATGCATTTTAAGTTTCTGCCAGAAGGTGTTTGATGGTGGTTTGGGCAAGCAAATGGATTCCAAATGATATGCAGATTAACAGGATCAACTGTCGTATAGAAATGGGGTTGATCACCAAGTTGGAGCTCATTTGGAGGAAGTGGACAATGCAACTTTGGTAAACCCTAGAAATTAGCAGAAATGGCTTTACCAAGATTTAGTCATGCAAATAAATTCTCCTTGATGCACCACTTGGTGTAGTGTCATAATTTAAGGTTCTGAACATGTCCACAAAAGTTGGGGTCAAAATGAGAAAGTTGCCAATGTAGAATTGTCCAAATTAAGTTCTGGACAGGAAGGGTTTTGGAGCTCTTTGATCAAGTTAACTTGTTCTCCAACTTGTGCCACTTCGTCTAGATGCATTATTCCACCATTTGAGCATGTGCACCAAGTGTGAGAGCATTTGGACATATTTGACAGTGCAAAATTGTTCAAACTTGAAAAAGGACAGAAGTGGTTTCGAGCGGGTTTCATGGTGTTATACTGTTCTCCATGACATGAGACTTGGCAAGATCATCAACCATGTTATATGTGACATGCTATAATTTTCTGGGAATTTTTGGAGAATATTTCCTTTGTAAATAATTCAAAAGCTTGAAATATCCAGAAAGGGTTTTTGAGGGATTTGACCAATATTTTGAACATGACCATGTGTTGAAACTCTTATATATGGACAATATATGTCCACTGAGTTTCCCTAGGTTTTTCCCAAATATTTTTAAAGCATAACAATAATTTTAACCTATTAAAGGCCATTTCTGGACTTACGAATAAGCCTTTAAATAAAATAGGAAAATAACTTTTAAAATTATGTTTTTGTGGTTTCTGGGTGTCCTATATCTAATAGGAGTCAAATATATTTTTGGAAAGATTTTTACTTCCCTTAATTAAGTAATTGAAGTGCAAATCTCAATTCAGGGGTTTTTTGGAAAACTAATTTTTGAAATACTATTTGGCCAAATTATTTTTGTAAGAAATTATTTTTATGTCCTATACACATGGCATGATCATTGGGAAAGGTTTTTGGATCAAGGGGGAGGAGTATAAGAGTTAGGGGATTTATTTGATTTTTAGAGCACTTGCAAACAGCAGACAAAAATCAAATCAAGCAAAGACCAAACACTCAAAAGTTTTTGCCAAACCACAATTTATCATGATTTATTAGCTTAGGTGTTGTGGCATGAAAATCAGGGTGTGACAGTCCGGTACCTAGTCTAGTCTTCTGGTCTTCAAGTCTTCTCACCAGCGCGGAGCTAAGTGCTGCCACTAGGCGTGGGAGGGAGCCCCAGGGCCTGAGGCCGGCACCCCTGAGACTCCGGGGCATGTACATCCCCAACTCATTATTACATGAGAGTGTCACGGGCGGCGAGCTTCACAGGCACTGGGCCTTCTTCACAGGTACCGCCCTTGCTTCATATCGCCAGACGAGGGCCCCGCCTTGCGCCACCCTCGACCTCCTCTGAGCCGACCGGTCACCAGGACGACACAGAGGAGGGAAAGAGGACGCTAGCGGTTCCCTCGGCGACCACATGTCCTCTGTCGGGGGAAGGGTTGTCGAGGCCTCCCCGGCAGAGGGCCTACCTACGGGGAGGGGCCTTGCTCCTGGCTCCCTCTCGGTGGCCCCCAGCGTGTCTCCCTTGTTGGAATGGGTGCCGTCGTGCCTGGGTCGTCGATCGATGTTGCAACCTGATTCATCTGTAGTCCATGGTTAGCATAAGCCTGTTCCTGAGAGACTAGTGGTACCCTGTAGTTGCTTCTTCTTGCCTTGATCGTTGTGGTTCGCCGTTGGTTCTTGGAAGGCTTGGCTCCTAGCGCCTCTCCCCACTCTTCTCCAATGAATGAGCCGAGGTCGCCCTGCAGTGCGTACCCTTGGTCCATCATGCGAGGCACGTGAAGCTCGGGGCCGTCACCCCGAACACCTCGCCGTGGTGCCCCATGCTCCATGTTGCTCCGCCCATGATGGCGTCCTGGGGATGACAATACGGCATCCGGCCGGGACCATGGGGGGCGACGCTTGCGCTCGTGCTTGTCGAGGGCGGCATGGGGGAGTTGGAGCCCCCTACGCCGCCGGCCGTGCTGATGTTGATGAAGCCCCCGGGCGTAGTTGATGGCGCGCGGATGTGGTGAGGTTCGCCGCGCGGCCCTGCAGTGGCCCAGGGAGGAAGTCGATAGCAGAAGGGTGGTGCTCCCGACGCCGCTGCGTCCAGCAGCTCAGCAACACGCTCAAGCAGCGTATCCCAGCTGCTCTCCATCATACTGCATCGCAGAAGCTCCCTTGCCACCATGAGTGCCGCCGCGCATGTTTGCTTGCTCCCGCTGTGAGTGTGGCGCCATTGCTGCGGCATGACTCGCTGCTCTTGCCCCGGCTAGTACTTGCCACGGGGTGAGTGTGGATGATGCCTGGCCGCGCTGTCCGCACCTGGCGGAGCTTGGCGGCGCCCGTGCCGCTTGGAGTGCGGGGCCGAGACCTTCATGGGCAGGCGGCGCTGCCAGGGCCGGCCAGGCTGCCCAGCGGTCGGAGCCGGCCCTTGGGTCGCCATACATCATGGCCGGTGACCGTCGGAGAGCTGGCTGGCGGAGAAGAAGCTCCGGGGCACCCCTACCTGGCATGCCAAATGTCGGATGTGGGGTTCCGGCAAACCTTTAAGGTTCGAACACTGGGGTGCACGTGAAGTCTCTCCCTCCTACCGATCTACGCTCTAGCTCGCTAAGATCTCGTGGACGAATTCGCAAACTAGAAAGACACGAGGTTTATACTGGTTCGGGCCACCGTTGTGGTGTAATACCCTATTCTAGTGTGGTGGTGGTGGATTGCATCTTGGGCTGATGATGAACAGTACAAGGGAAGAACAACCTCCTGAGGTTGAGGTGTTCTTGTGCTTGTGTAGATGAGGATGATCTAAACCAGTTCGGGATCAGTTGCCTCCTACTGTGGTGGCTAGTCCTATTTACAGAGGACCTGGTCCTCTTCCAAATATCGAGTGGGAAGGGAGCCAATAACAGCGGGCAAATTTGAAGGGGAACAACTAGTACAAGCTATCCAGACAAAAGCGGTCTTCGCCTGCGAAAAGCTCTGGGGTGACACCGTCCTGGGCTCCATGATGACCTCCGCCTTTCCGTACTCCTAGTCTCGGTCTCGTTGCACCAATATGGCAACCTTTGCCCGATGCCTTGGTACTCTTCGCCTGCGCTGGCCTCCTTAGCACCAAAGAGGAAATAGGGACGCTGCACGCAGTGGCACCCGCCTGGTACCGTTCGTCATGGCTCACATCATGAGAGCCTCGTGAGGTTTGCCTTGCCTTGATATCTCCGCTCCTCGTGAGCCTGCTTGGCTAGGTCACTCCAGAGGAGGTCTTGCGTCATCCGCCTCGCGAGGCTTGGACCCTCGCGAGGGTCTTGGGTGCATCGTTGACGAAGATGGGTCGTACGTCCTGCTGCTTGGCTACGCTGTGGGCCGTTGGCAGGCAAGTCTGGGGACCCCCGTTCCTAGAACACCGACAACGACATATTAAACATATACACTAGAGCAACAAATTGCATGGTAAAAGCAGAAAGGACAATTCACTAGAATTTGTTAAGGAAAGGCAGGAGCATCACATGCAACAGGTAAACCGAGCATGCTTAAACGATGGAGCTAGCTAACTGAACATAGGTCCTTATATTGAGCTAATAAGACAAGCTACTCCTGATCGTCGGATATATAGATGATGATTGGCTCCCTGGACATGGAAGAGGGCAAGGCCTCCATATCGTGGGTACCCTCCTCATAGTGGTGATTGCCTGAGCCGCTCCAGGCACCAAACTGCTGGCTCTTGAGTTGAGGTAAGCACGGGCACGCAGAGAAAACACATAGTATTCTTTGTTGAAGGCACCTACGGTGGCCTCGAGAAAACGCCATGAACTGTCGTTTAAAGCAGAGAACCACTTAGTGGCGTCGGTGCACGAGGCATTGACGGTGGCCTCGACGGCGAGGTGCTCATCCAAGATCTGGGGGTCAGCACGAATGGCAGCCACCGCAACCTCATCCGCGCGTGCGGCCGTGATTTGCTTCTCCGCTGCCAAATGCCCCTTAAACTCCTTGCTATACTGCGTGAACCATGGCTTAGGGCAGCCTTATTTGGGGGAGGGGTCGATGATTTGGGAGGAAGGTGTCGCGCCGGGTGTCGGGGCATGTGGGATGTGGAAGGAGGAGGAGGATGGGGGTCGGGTGTGGATTACCTTCCTAGATCAACGAGGTCGAGCAGCGTGAAGGAGGGTCGCCAGCGAGGAGGTGGCGCTGCAAGCAAGAAGTGAAGGTTTGAACTTGGAAAGGAAGGCAGAACTAGGGGAAATGTGGTTTTTGATAAGGGGGAGGCGACGGGGAGGTAGATATTTCCGTGGAATTCGAAAATTTTGGATCGGTGCAGCGAAAAAACTAACGCGCAAAGTTGATGAACCTTCTCACATAAGCCATATACTACTCCGACGGTGGTCCAATATATTTTGTACAGCATCACACATGGTTGGTGATAATAAACTGCATGTGACCAACTTGATTTTTTGTCTTGATTTGAAATACATAATGGGGTCATAGCGGCAAAGGAGGGTGTTCGAATTGCTAGAAATTTTATCTGCAATGAACATGCAAATATGGGAATGTGTTCAAAAAATTGATATTATTCGGGGTTCGTTTGGATATTTCTATAAGTTAACTAAGTTTTTTAGGCATTTAAGGTGCATAATTCAAAATTAAACTATATGCACATGCTCCGCTGCACCAAAATGAGTTCTAAAATCATATATGTGTCCATGGCTGGATGCTTATGCACAATGCAAGAAATGGGAATGAATTTCGAACACCTAGGCACCGTGTGTCGCTGACAAACGTTGAGATACTTGGTTTTGAAATTCCATTAAATCTAAAACTTGTCTCAAATTCATGAAGCTTAGCATGCTATCATGGAATGGCACGAAATGTTGTGGTAAAAAAATTGTCCCATTTGGGGCAGATTTGGGTATAAACTTCTCACAAACTAGAGTTTCTCACAAGAAGCCTCATGGCTTCGGTACGGGAACGTGTCACCTTTGTGGACGAAACGATATTCGTTGCCTCGCTTTGCTTTCAATTTATTTCTAGTGTTAACATAGAACAACAGGAGTATCTTTTTAAATTCTGTAATTTTGGGGGGTTCGTTTGGGCATTTTTATAAATTAACAGATTTTCTCGGCACTTTATGTACATAATTCAAATTTGAACTATAGGCACATGCTCTGGTGCAGAAAAATGTGTTGAAAAATCAAATGTGTGTCCTTCGGTGCGTGCTTAGGTCCCACACAAGAAATGGGAATGAATATGAAACATGCTGGCACCATCGCTCGACCCCAAACATTGAGATACTTGGTTTTGGAATTCATTAAATTGAAAACTCGATTGAAATTCATGAAACTTGGCATGCTATCATGGAATGGCACGAAAATGCTATGGTAAAAAAATTGTCCAATTTGGGGCAGATTTGGGTGATAGCTTCTCACAAACCAGAGTTGCTCACAAGAAGCCTCAAGGTTGTGGTAGGGGAACGTGTCACCTTTGTGGATGAAATGATATTCGTTGCCTCTTCTTGCTTTCAATTTATATCTAGTGTCAACTTAGAACAATTGGAGTGTCGTTTTAATTTCTGTAATTTTTGGTGGTTCGTTTGTACATTTTTATAAATTAACTGATTTCTAGGCATTTTATGTGCACAATTCAAATTTGAACTACACACACATGCTCCAGTGCAGAAAAATGTGTTGAAAAATAAAATGTGTGTCCTTTGGTGCATGCTTAGGTCCCACGCAAGAAATGGGAATCCATTTGAAACACCTTGGCACCTTCGGTCGGCCACAAACATTGAGATACATGGTTTTTAAATTCTAGTAAATCCAAAACTCGTCTGAAATTCATGAAACCTGGCATGCTATCAAGGAATGGCACAAAAATGTTGTGGTACTTTTTTCCCATTTGGGGCAGATTTGGGTATAAGCTTGTCGCATACCAGAGTTTCTGAAAAGAAGCCTCATGGTTCCGGTAGGGGAACGTGTCACCTTTGTGGACGAAACGATATTTGTTGCCTCTTCTTGCTTTAAATTTTTATCTAGTGTCAACATAGAACAAAAGGAGTGTCATTTTAAATTTTGTACTTTTCCGCAGTTTGTTAGGACATTTCTATACATTAACTGAGTTATTTGGCATCTTATGTTCATAAAATGCAAATTTGAACTACATGCACATGCTCTAGTGCAAAAGAATTGGTTAGAAAATCAAATGTGTGTCATTGGGTGCATGCTTAGGTCCCACACAAGAAATAGGAATGAATTTCAAACGCCTCGGCATTGTCGCTCGTCTGCAAACATTGAGATACATGGTTTTTAAATTCTAGTAAATCCAAAATTTGTCTGAAATTCATAAAACTTGGCATACTATCATGGCATGGCATCATCATGTTGTGGTAGAAAAATTGCCCCGTTTGGGGAAGATTTGGGTATAAGCTTCTAACAAAACCAGAGATTCTCACATGAAGCCTCATGGTTCCGGTAGGGAACTTATAACCTTTGTGGACGAAACAATATTGGTTGCCTCTTTTTTATTTCAAATTTCCGCCTAGCGGCAACGTAGACCAACATGAGTGTCTTGTTAAATTTTGGAATTTTTTTGGATTCATTAGGACATTTTTATACATTAATCGAGTTTTGTAGGCACTTTATGTGCATAACTCAAATCTGAACTACATGCACTTGCTCCTGTGAAAAAATGTGTGTAAAAATCATATGTGTGTCCTTGGGTCCATGCTCAGGGCCCATGCAATAAATGGGAATGAATTTCAAACACCTCGGCACCGTTGCTTGCCGGCAAACGTTGAGATACTTGGTATTTAAATTCTAGTAAATCCAAAACTCATCTGAAATTCATGAAACTTTTCATGCTATCAAGGAATGGTACCAACATGTTGTGGTAAAAAAATTGTCCCACTCGGGGAAAGGTTATGGTATACACCCCTCACAATCCAGAGCTTCTCACAAGAAGCCCTCTTGTCCGGTAGGGAAGGCGTGTCACCTTTCCGGATGCAACAACATATGTTGCCCTTTCTTGCCTTTATATTTTTCTAGATACAACACACACTGACAGGAGGGTTATGTTAAATTTTGGAATTATTAGGGGTTCGTTTGGACATTTTTATACATTAAACGAGTTTTCAAGGCATTTTATGTGCATAATTCAAATTGGAACTACAAGCACATGGTCCAGTGTAGAAAATTGGATTGAAAAATCATATGTGTGTCCTTGGGTGCATGCTTACACTCGTACAACGAGGTGCTATACAAACGGTTTTTAACGCCTTTCCGCGACGGCATTTGGATCCGTCGCCAAGTGAGTGACTGGGATAGGGGGGTGGTCCTTCCCACACGACCCAGAAACCGACGAGGATAGGGAGCCTTCATGCATATACAGGACTCGCTACTCATTTGTGCTTGCATTGCCATCGCAGTCGGTATTCTGTGCTGCTACATTATGATGCACGTCCCATCACAAATGGTTCACTATTATAGAACGTGAGTGATAAGCAGACAATCACACACATTCACTTTCCCAAACCGTATGCGATAACTAGTTAAGATGATTAGTTAATCATCGTATGAGTGTTGGACAGGATTACGAAACGTCAGACCATCGTAACATCATCGTACACGACAAATATCGCACACGCTATTCTATGGTGCAACGTTTACGATGCATACTTCATCAGAAACAGTTCATGGTTGCGAATCGTGTATGATAAGTCAACTATCTGAAACCTTTAGTTTGCCTGCACCGTTTATGATATTTTCTAACATCACACACGCTTTGCAAACGACAACTGCGTGCATGCATGCAAACATTTCCTCTTTGTGAACCGTGTCAGATTATGGTGTATATCACAAATGTCTGTGTTTTACCAACCGTGTGTGCCCTAACAACGTAGAGAGCGTAATTTCACCGTAATTTATTTTTTGCTATTTCAAATTGTACCGGTTTTGAATTTGACTTTGAATGTATGTTATAGCTTTATTCATATCCATCAGGTTCAAAAAACCAATACATTATTCGATTCATGGGTACATATGTGCAAGAATTACATAAGAACCAAATAAAGAATGATGAACCACAGTTGTATACTTGTACTATTAAAGACGATAAAGAAAGAGGAGAAATACATTCTGGTTGCTGAACAAGGTGAAGCGGAATGCCCATATTGTTCCCTCCTCCATGCAGAAGGCACGCACGACTCTAGCCCAAACCCTTGTGATGGCCGACCACCCATCCTTTACGGTCTTCATGAAAACATCTAGATAATCATCGTGTTCTGGTATAAATACTTTAACCTTTGCATGCCCGCCAATCATGTAGTTTGAGAGGTTGTCCTGAGCAAGGATGGAAAAAGCGGTAGGCGTAAGCGAGGCAGTTCGCCTTCGCCTAATGCCTAGGCGGTGCCTAAGCGCCCTAGGCGCAACCTAGGCGGTGATATAGTTTTTCCTCGTAGTGTATTTGTGACTATTATATGGGTGTTGATATTAGTTTAGGGTTTATAAATACGTCAATTACCGTCTACTGCCATTGGAATGTAACCCATTTGGCGTATCAGTGCACTATGTGGCATGATTTCTTGCTTAGGTAGGCAATTCTTTGCTTACCCTGCCTAGACCTCCATTTATGCCCTAGGCGAGGCGTTTGGCCATTTCCTAGCGCCTAGGCATGCCTAAGCGCCTCCTAGGCACTACCTTTTCCAACAGAGGTCTTGAGTAAACTGCTTTGGGAACCATTACAAAGGAAAAAGATTCAGACATTGCCATCTAACACAACTCATTATGGGCAGTAAAAAGAAGGCTGCAGAGTTCTTACTTACCATCCTATAGTTCGTTGTTGTCTTGGATAAAGTGTAAACAAATAGTTTAATTGCCATCTTTTGACCCATTTTACTAACAATCTTTATTAGCTTCCTCACTTGATGCTGGTTCACCGATATATCATTGCCCCATATGCAGAAAGGGTCGAAGCATTGATCTTTACCAATGACATATGTACCTAAAAGCACCAAGTTAATATTAGAAGCTAAACAACAATTGCACAATGATGTAGTACACCACTCTTTTATAATATCTTATAACATCCAATATACTCACATATTAGATGAATTAACATCTTATATTATGGTCCAGAAGGAGTTTATTGCATTCTTACAAATTATCGGCTGATTAACTGCTGCTGTATCCACGGGTTAGAGTTAGTTTGAGCTAGCTCGGGCTCAAATAGCCCTAAAGTATATCCAAACATGAGGGCTAGTTTGAGCTAGTTGCATCTAACCCACCCAAAAAAACTATCCAACACAAGAGGTGCTAATTGGAGCTAGTTCTCCTAGCGCATTTATTATCAGTCTAACCCTGTCATTGATACGTCTCCGTTGTATCTATAATTTCTGATTGTTCCATGCCAATATTATTCAACTTTTATATACTTTTGGCAACTTTTTATACTATTTTTGGGTCTAACATATTGATCCAGTGCCCAGTGCCAGTTCCCGTTTGTTGCATGTTTTATCTTTCGCAGAAACCCAATATCAAACGGAGTCCAAACGGGATAAAAATGGACGGAGAATAATTTTGGAATATTTGTGATTTTTGGGAGGAAGAATCAACACGAAACGGTGCCCGAGGTGGCCACGAGAGTGGCCCATGCCACCCCTCGAGGGGGCGCACCCCCCTATCTCGTGGGCCACCCGTAAGGTGGTTGATGCCCTTCTTTGGCCACAAGAAAGCTAATTTTTGGAAAACGATCTGGGCGAAGGTTTCAATCCAATCGGAGTTACGGATCTCCAGATACAAAGGGAACGGTGCCAGGGGCAGAATTACAAAACGCAAAAACAGAGAGATAGATCCAATCTAGGAGGGGCCCTCGCCCCTCCCACGCCATGGGAGCCAAGGACCAGAGGGGAAACCCTTCTCCCATCTAGGGAGGAGGTCAAGGAAGAAGAAGAAGAAGGGTGCCTCTCTCCCCCTTGCTTCCGGTGGCGCCGGAGCGCTGCCGGGGGCCATCATCATCACCGCGATCTTCACCAACACCTCCACCATCTTCGCCAACATCTCCATCACCTTCCCCCATATATATTCAGCGGTCCACTCTCCCGCAACCCGCTCTACCCTCTACTTGAACATGGTGCTTTATGCTTTATATTATTATCCAATGATGTGTTTCCATCCTATGATGTGTGAGTAAATTTTCGTTGTCCTATCGGTGATTGATGAATTGCTATGATTGGTTTGAGTTGCATGTTTTATTATTGGTTCTGTCCTGTGGTTCCCTACGTGTCGCGCAAGCGTGAGGGATTCCCTGTAGGGTTTGCAATATGTTTATGATTTGCTTATGGTGGGTTGCGTGAGTGACTGAAACACAAACCCGAGTAAGTAGGTTGTTTGCGTATGGGATAAAAGGGGACTTGATGCTTTAATGCTATGGTTGGGTTTCACCTTAATGAATCTTTAGTAGTTGCGGATGCTTGCTAGTGTTCCAATCATAAGTGCATAGAATTCCAAGTAAGGGATGATATGTTAGCTTATGCCTCTCTCTCAAATAGAATTGTAATAGTGATTACCGGTATAGTAACATAGTCAATTGCTTAGGGGCAATTCCACCACTCCTACCACCACTTATCCACACTCGCTATATTTACTTTATTGCATCTTTATCTTAACAGCCCCTACTTTTTATTTATGTGTTCTTTTTTTTCTTGCAAACCTATCCTATCACACCTACAAAGTACTTCTAGTTTCGTACTTGTTCTAGGTAAAGCGAACATAAAGCATGCGTAGAGTTGTATCGGTGGTCGATAGAACTTGAGGGAATATTTATTCTACCTTTAGCTCCTCGTTGGGTTCCACATTCTTACTTATCGAAAACTGTTGTGATCCCCTATACTTGTGGGTTATCAAGACCTTTTTTCCGGCGCCCGCTGTCGAGTCATAGCGTGGGGTGAATATTCTCATGTGTGCTTGTTTGCTTTATCACTAAGAAAATAATATTTGCTATTCTTAGTTGTTTTCTATCTTTAGTTATGGGTAGGAAACGCAAAATACCAAAAAAATTAGTTGTACCTACTGAACCAGTGGTTGAAGAACCACTCAAAATCTATCACACTCCTGAAGCTTTTTACTTGGATCATCTTCGATCCCTTTGTGCTCGTGCTGAAACCCCCACTAGTTTAGTTGAGGGAAAATCCTTAGATGAGTATGCTTGTTTTGTGCGACACCGTATATCTAAAAAAGGGAAACTATTATGGGATCAAATTCAACGTTTGCAATGCTATGCTTGGAATTTATGTGAAATATATGAGTTTACTTGTTGTTCTGAAGACCCTAAGAAACACCTACCCTATCATTGCTTGTTTTGTGATAATGGAATCGTATCTTCATATGCTAAGGGTGTTTACAATTACTATGATGTTCAACAAATTGAAGAATTTGTTGCTTTTAAAGGTGCTTATGAGATTGCCTCTTTGATTGAAAAGTATGATGCTACTCTTTACAAATCGATTTTTTTGCCATATTTCAATATTTTTATGATAATTATGCTTCTAATGCCTATGTTAAACCATATATTGAGGACTTCTCCGCTGTCCAAGAAGAGACTAATATTTTGCAGGAAGCTATGGAAGAAGTGAGCTCATTGGATGAAAAAGATGATGAGGAGAGCGAAGAACAAAAGGAGGGAGAGCGGATTAGCTACCCGTGCCCACCTTCTAATGAGAGTAACCCTCCAACTCATACATTATTTAATTCCCCTTCGTGCTTACCGAAGGATGATTGCTATGATGATTGCTATGATCCCTTGAATTTGTTTGAGATATCCCTTTTTGATGATACTTGCTATGCTTGTGGCCAAGATGCCAATATGAATTATGCTTATGGAGATGAGCTTGCTATAGTTCCTTATGTTAAACATGAAATTGTTGCTATTCCACCCACACATGATAGTCCTATTATCTTTTTGAATTCTCCAAACTACACTATATCGGAGAAGTTTGTGCTTATTAAGGATTATATTGATGGGTTGCCTTTTGCCATTGCACGTGATGATTTAGATAGATATAATATGCATGTTCTTGCTGCTCCTACTTTCAATTATTATGAGAGAGGAACTACATCTCCGCCTCTTTATGTTTCCAACACGATAGAATTGCAAGAAACTGCTTATACTATGCACTGGCCTTTACTTGGTGTGCATGAATTGTTCTTTTATGACATGCCAATGCATAGGAAGAGAGTTAGACTTCGTTGTTGCTTGATATATGTTACTTTGTGCTCACTACTAAATTACAAATTATTGTTAATTAAAATTGGCTTTGATATACCTTGGGATCCGGGTGGATTCATTACTTGAGCACTAAATGCCTAGCTTAATGGCTTTAAAGAAGCGCTGTCAGGGAGACAACCCGGAAGTTTTAGAGAGTCATTTATTTCTGTTGAGTGCTTTTATATAGTCTAAAGACAAAAAATAAAGAGGGGAACCCAAAACTTTTTCAAAAAGAAAAGTGAAAGTGAGAGAGACGAGCATTGTGGAAGTGGGAGAGCTCCTTGAACTTTGTTCATCCTCACGGCAACTTTGTGAATCTTGATTATAGAAAATTTTCAACAAAAATAATTATCCCCTTGTACAATTCCATTGTATTATAAAAATAATATGCCAAGATTTGCCTTTAGGATGTTTACAATGCTTGTTGGTTTGTACGGTGCAGGACAAAAACTTTGGCTGTAGTGCGTGAATTTTATTTTTTTACAGGAAATTCGTATGCTTCTGATTCGTTTTTCACTGTCTTTCTTTACAAATTGTTTATTTGTGCTAATTTTTGCAGAATTTTTCAAGTATCAGAAGTATGTTCAATGTTCAGATTATTACAGACTGTTCTGTTTTCGACAGATTCTGTTTTTGATGCATAGTTTGCTTGTTTTGATGAATCTATCAATTTATATCAGTGGATTAAGCCATGAAAAAGTTATATTACAGTAGACATAATGCAAAAAAAAATATGAATTGGTTTGCTACAGTACTTAGAGTAGTGATTTGCTTTATTATACTAACGGATCTTACCGAGATTTCTGTTGAAGTTTTGTGTGGATGTAGTGTCTAATCGAGGATGTCTCGATATGAAGAAAAGGAAGAGAGGCAAGAGCTCAAGCTTGGGGATTCCCGAGGCAACCCAAGTAAATATTCAAGGATACTCAAGCGTCTAAGCTTGGGGATGGCCCGGAAGGCATCCCCTCTTTCTTCAACAAGTATCGGTATGTTTTCGAATTCATTTCGTTCATGCATTATGTGCAAGTCTCGGAGCGTCTTTTGCATTTAGTTTTCACTTTTATTTTATGCACCATTCTGGTATGATATGGTCCTTGGTTGATTCATAGAATTCTCTAAGTACTTCACTTATATCTTTTGAGTATGGCTTTATAGAATGCTTCATGTGCTTCACTTATATCATTTGAAGTTGGATTGCCTGTTTCTCTTCACATACAAAACCGCCATTTGTAGAATGCTCTTTTGCTTCACTTATATTTGTTAGAGCATGGGCATATCTTTTGTAGAATGAATTAAACTCTCTTTCTTCACTTATATCTATTTAGAGAGACGACCGGAACTGGTCATTCACATGGTTAGTCATAAAATCCTACATAAACTTGTAGATCGCTGAATATGATATGTTTGATTCCTTGCAATAGTTTTGCGATATAAAGGTGGTGATATTAGAGTCGTGCTAGTTGAGTAATTGTGAAATTGAGAAATACTTGTGTTGAGGTTTGCAAGTCCCATAGCATGCACGTATGGTGAACCGTTATGTAACGAAGTCGAAGCATGCGGTGTTTATTGATTGCCTTCCTTATGAGTGGCGGTCGGGGACGAGCGATGGTCTTTTCCTACCAATCTATCCCCCTAGGAGCATGCGCGTAGTACTTTGTTTCGACGAATAATAGATTTTTGCAATAATTATGTGAGTTCTTTATGACTAATGTTGAGTCCATGGATTATACGCACTCTCACCCTTCCATCATTGCTAGCCTCTTGATGCAGTGCATTGCCCTTTCTCACCTCGAGAGTTGGTGCAAACTTCGCCGGTGCTTCCAAACCCCGTGGTATGATACGCTCTATCACACATAAGCCTCATTATATCTTCCTCAAAACAGCCACCATACCTACCTATCATGGCATTTTCATAGCCATTCCGAGATATATTGCCATGCAACTTCCATCATCATCATATACATGACTTGAGCATTTATTGTCATATTGCTTTGCATGATCGTAAGATAGCTAGCATGATGTTTTCATGGCTTGTCCGCTTTTTGATGTCATTGCTACACTAGATCGTTGCCAATCCCGGTACACCGCCGGAGGCATTCATATAGAATCATATCTTTGTTCTAGATATCGAGTTATAGCATTGAGTTGTAAGTAAACAAAAGTGTGATGATCATCATTATTAGAGCATTGCCCCAGTGAGGAAAGGATGATGGAGCCTATGATTCCCCCACAAGTCGGGATGAGACTCCGGACGGAAAAAATAAAAAATAAAAAAATAAAAAAAGAGAAAGGCAAAAAAAGGAGGCCCAAAAAAAAGAGAAAAAAGAGAGAAAACAAAAAAATGAGAGAAAAAGAGAGAAGGGGCAATGTTACTATCCTTTTACCACACTTGTGCTTCAAAGTAGCACCATGTTCTTCATATAGAGAGTCTCTTGAGTTATCACTTTCATATACTAGTGGGAATTTTCATTATAGAACTTGGCTTGTATATTCCAACGATGGGCTTCCTCAAATGCCCTAGGTCTTCATGAGAAAGCAAGTTGGATGCACACCCACTTAGTTTCAGTTTGAACTTTCATATACTTATAGCTCTAGTGCATCCGTTGCATGGCAATCCCTACTCCTCACATTGACATCAATTGATGGGAATCTCCATAGCCCGTTGATTAGCCGCGTTGATGTGAGAGTTTCTCCTTTTTTGTCTTCTCCACATAACCCCCATCATCATATTCTATTCCACCTATAGTGCTATGTCCATGGCTCACGCTAATGTATTGCGTGAAAGTTGAAAAGGTTTGAGAAACGTCAAAAGTATGAAATAATTGCTTGGCTTGTCATCGGGGTTGTGCATGATGTGAATATTTTGTGCGGTGAGGATGGAGCATAGCCAGACTATATGATTTTGTAGGGATGAGCTTTCTTTGGCTATGTTATTTCAATAAGACATAATTGCTTGGTTGGTATGCTTGATGTATTATTGTTTTTATGTCAAATGATAGACTATTGCTTTGAATCACTCGTGTCTTAATATTCATGCCATGATTAGACATATGATCAAGATTATGCTAGGGAGAATTCCACATCAAAAATTATCTTTTTATCAATTACCTACTCGAGGACGAGCAGGAATTAAGCTTGGGGATGCTGATACGTCTCCGTCGTATCTATAATTTTTTATTGTTCCATGCCAATATTATTCAACTTTTATATACTTTTGGAAACTTTTTATACTATTTTTTGGGACTAACATATTGATCCAGTGCCCAGTGCCAGTTCCTGTTTGTTGCATGTTTTATGTTTCGCAGAAACCCAATATCAAACGGAGTCCAAACGGGATAAAAACGGACGGAGAATTATTTTGGAATATTTGTGATGTTTGGGACGAAGAATCAACGCGAAATGGTGCCCGAGGTGGCCACGAGAGTAGACCACGCCAACCCTCCAGAGGGGCGCGCCCCCTATCTCGTGGGCCACCCGTAAGGCGGTTGATGCCCTTCTTTGGCCGCAAGAAAGCTAATTTTTGGAAAATGATCTGGGCGAAGGTTTCAATCCAATCGGAGTTACGGATCTCTAGATATAAAGGAAACGGTGCCAGGGAAGAATTAGAGAACGCAGAAACAGAGAGATAGATCCAATCTCGGAGGGGCTCTCGCCCCTCCCACGCCATGGGAGCCAAGGACCAAAGGGAAAACCCTTCTCCCATCTAGGGAGGAGGTCAAGTAAGAACAAGAAGAAGGGGGCCTCTCTCCCCCTTGCTTCCGGTGGCGCCGGAGCGCTGCCGGGGGCCATCATCATGACCGCGATCTTCACCAACACCTCCGCCATATTCACCAACATCTCCCTCACCTTCCCCCATCTATATTCAGCGGTCCAATCTCCCGCAACCCGCTGTACCCTCTACTTGAATATGGTGCTTTATGCTTCATATTATTATCCAATGATGTGTTGCCATGCTATGATGTCTGAGTAGATTTTCGTTGTCATATCGGTGATTGATGAATTGCTATGATTGGTTTGAGTTGCATGTTTTATTATTGGTGCTGTCCTATGGTGCCCTCCGTGTCGGCATAGCGTGAGGGATTCCGCTGTAGGGTTTGCAATATGTTTATGATTTGCTTATGGTGGGTTGCGTGAGTGGTGAAACACAAACCCGAGTAAGTAGGTTGTTTGCGTATGGGATAAAAGGGGACTTGATGCTTTAATGCTATGGTTGGGTTTTACTTTAATGAATATTTAGTAGTTGCGGATGCTTGCTAGAGTTCCAATCATAAGTGCATAGAATTCCAAGTAAGGGATGATATGTTAGCTTATGCCTCTCCCTCAAATAGAATTGTAATAGTGATTACCGGTCTAGTAACATAGTCAATTGCTTAGGGGCAATTCCACCACTCCTACCACCACTTTTCCACACTCGCTATATTTACTTTATTGCATCTTTATCTTAACAGCCCCTACTTTTTATTTACGTGTTCTTTATTTTCTTGCAAACCTATCCTATCACACCTACAAAGTACTTCTAGTTTCATACTTGTTCTAGGTAAAGTGAACGTCAAGCGTGCGTAGAGTTGTATCAGTGGTCGATAGAACTTGAGGGAATATTTATTCTACCTTTAGCTCCTCGTTGGGTTCGACACTCTTAGTTATCGAAAACTGTTGCGATCCCCTATACTTGTGGGTTATCAGTCATCCAAACACATCTTTGGATGGAGTTAGTTCAGGGTTAGTCGTGAGCTAGAAACTAACTCTAACCTCTAGCTAAGTTGAGTATCCAAACAGGGCTGTGTTGTTGTTTTGTTGTTGTT